>OMKN01056854.1:0-10618 GCA_900302345.1 Melanonus zugmayeri | reverse complement strand
AAAAGTTGGTGGTTTGCTGACTGATATTTGGCATGGTTTCCAGTATGCTACTGGGCTGCTGGGTGGAGGAGAGCAGCCCCTGTGACACGTTGCCGCCACATGTCTGGTTCCCAGCCAATAGAGCGGTGTCATGAGGCTCTGCACATCCTGACATCCTTATGATTCCTGCTAGGTAATGGGGCCTAAGTAATATTAGTACATTTGAGCTTATTATTCAAGTTTATGCAAAACCTGTATAACACTGTATACATTATAACAACTGTAATGTGATTCATGCGTTTTGTTGTGGTGGTTGTATTAAAAGGACTGTTTGTGAGTTTCATGGCAAATCAACGGCCTACTGCTGGAATCTGAAGGAGTGGACAAAATGTAATCTGATTTAAATTAGCCATGCTAATGAGCTATCCAAATCTTAGTTTGGCATGTCATTATCATGTCATTATCATGTCATTAGCACCAAGAAGTAATTTGACCTGTGGTCAATGATGAGTGGGAAGAAAAATCTTTAGCTCTAATCCCTGAAGCAGTGAGTCCTTACACTTCATCAATCAACAGCCTCAGAGTTATGATAGCCTTACACCACACTGTAAGAAACCTGCTGCTAAATATGCAGTCAGTTTAGTCACGCTTTGCCCTTACCGCCTTCTTCTTTTTCGCTAATCAGTTCTGTTTACAACAGCTCATTTTCTACAATATGCTTTCAGGACACATTTGCATTTTCTTGCTAGTGTACTGAAATTAGTTATTTTTATGTGATTTTTGTTATGTATTTTGTAATTTTTAACCATTAACTAAAATGAGCTTGCTTTTATGTGAACATATTGTAGAATTTGAATGAAGCTACTGTTGTCCCAGCAGGCCTAAATTGGGAGCTTCATTAGGAAGAAACACAAGAAACTGGACTTAAACCGTGTTACAAACGGTTTATGCTGCAGATAAAGCTGGCTGGATACCAGGTTTAATCTACATCTGACGTCTTTGTTGTTCTTGCAGATCACTGTTAAGTAGATGACAAGTTAATAAAAAGATTCTCTGACACAATGTTCTTAGTTTCCGTTGCATTGCCTCTTGTCTCATGTTTGTCTGGCTCTCTTCGTAGTGTTTGATGTGATATGGTTGATATGGTGATATGGTTCGCGCTCTGAACTGTAAGCTCCGATTACTGATAATGCAAATTACAATTATTATTATATAGTTATTAGATTTCACCAAAGTAACATTGACACCATCTTCATGCAGGCCTATGTCACACAGTTGCCTTTCTTTGCCTTGCTGCACTCCTCTATAACACCATATGAGAGTAGAAAACATCGACCATCTTAATGTGATCTTCCATCAAAACATGTTGTGTTACGTTGCTGTGAAATCATCCCGTAAGAGTTGTTTTTGTGTATTGATCAATAGTGTCCTGAAACAAGCGCAAGCCTTTCACCACTCCAGCAGTGTTTCACTCTCTCATGGCTGTGACTGAATATCGCATGGCGTCTGTAGTACTGAGCGGGGAACCATCGGTCTCCTGGCTGCTCGCACCCCGTCAGGAGGAATCAGGCCAGAAGACACGGCCAGACGTGGTTCCTCTCCAGGCCTGCCTGAGCACAGAGCTAATGGCAGCCGGATAAGGCAGACGCATGCATGTATGTATACAGACACGTGCACAGTACGCACATATGTGTGACTATGTGCACAGAGATGGGCGCATGCACAGACACACACACACACACACACACACTGTACCTTGCAGCAGAGATAAACGGAGAGAATGTTTGCGTGAGCATGTCATGTGTGTGTGATGAGGAATGCTAGGTAATTGTATGTGCAACATACCCGGGCGCACGACCCTTTCAGAATGCAGCATAAAGGCTGATTGGACTCCGCCGTGGGGACTCGGCAATTAATGTTTTTCTCTCCTCAAACTCAAATACACACAAACGTGTTGAAAGATAATAACAGCAGTGTGCTGCTAAAAAAACCTCTGACCTCTGCTGCCATACATCCTTTACGTTGTATTCTGTCAGAAACCGGATGAGAGTGGTAAGATTGAGGATAAGTCAAATCAACAGTGTTTGCGGCTTACAGCAGTAATCCACCCTTTTGCTTTATTTACCTTTTTACAGTACACACAATCACCTGCAGCACTACACTGATCACAAGGTCAAGCTAAGGGCCATGGCTATGTAACTATTTGCTTTTGCCAAGACGTCTGCTCATATACGGGCCTCTGAGGACGTCCTCTGTGCTCAGCATTAGTAAGCAGAGCGCAACTTCTGGCCCATCTTTGAAACGGGAACTAATCGATAGTTTTTGCTGTATGAGCGGGCAAAACATCTCCTTATAATATGAGTTTTCTTTTGGCCTTCTGGTGCGCTCCAGATCAGTGAAACACTTATAGCCTAATTACTCTTTGTTTTGGCCTTCATACTGGCGCGCTCCACATCAGTGCACTTATAGCCTAATAACTCGGGTTCATTGGTGCCCATCACAACACAAGCTACGCACTGAACACAGAAAATAAGTGAAATATGCGGATTATTGGAGGGGGGGGATGTGATCCGGTCATTTTGGTTTCTGGTCCTAAAATGTTATGTTGTAGCCTACATTATTGTTGCACAGGGCAACAACTTTGGTACATTTTATGACTCTTATGAATCACATACATGGGAGACTGAGTGAGGCCCTTTGCCAATAAAACTACTGGCTTACTTGATAGACTGACAAAATGAACTGCTCTGTAGGAAAACAATTATATAGGAATTTGTGTTCTTCTCAGATACTTACAATGGTCTGCTGTAACTCTGGGAATATATCGGCATCCAATAATACAATTATTAGTGTTGTTTGATGGAACAAAAAATAAATCTAGACACATACTGATATTATTCAGGCAAGTTGTATGACAATTGGAGACATTGATTGTTCAAAGTTGTATGTCTTGTTTTATCTGGCCTCATTTGAATATTAAACCCAACAGTTCCTGATGTAGCATGAATTACCACATGGAACATTATTTTTGTGTGGATTTTATTTTGTCTGTGAGCCACAACAGGGTCATACACAGTGCATGTTGTTGCCACTAGAAACAATCCATCATCCTCAATTTGCAACTGAATTACTGTGCAGAATCTGTCTGCGTTTTGGCACACATCTTTTTCCCCCGCTAACAAGAAGCAGCCTGAGGAATGCACAGCGTCTGATAGGGAGGGTATTGCTCTGTATGTCATCTTATTGCCGGTAGGGGAGATTATCAGATTATGGCACAGTAGCGAAAAAAGGTTTAATTTCCCAATGAAAAATAATTAAAATGCCGTTTGGCTTTTAGCAATGCTAATGTCACAAGGAGATCCAGGGATGTGAAGGCAGCAGCGTGGCTTAATGGTATGCGAGGGACATCGGTGTAACCTGGAGAGCCGAGACTCCCTTCCCGTCTCCCCTTGTCATCTGCCCACTTCCATTAAAACGGCTCCGTCACTTGAAGCCATTCAGAATGGAATCCTCAGCTATCAATCACCGTGGATACAAGGCTGCACATGACCTCTGTCTGTCCCCTTTTTGGTAGCCCTTCATTCGTGCCAGATCTTTAATAGATTTCTCTCTGGAAGCAGCCTATCCTCTACAGTGTGTTATTGTGTTCTCTCTCCTCCAGAGCAGAATAGATGAGCAGTCATAACTCCCACTGGACTATGCATTGCTGGTGATGAGATTGTGAAAAAAGGAAGGAGGGAGGAGGTGGGGGAGGTTGGGTGTCTTAGCTGACTGTTGCTAGAGGCCAATCCCCGCTAATGGGCTGTTGACCCCTCGGTGGTTGGAGGTGAAAGGGGGAAAGGGGGAGGCGGGTGGTGGTGCTGTGTTGATTGGCTATTTATCATAGTCATGAGTGACCAAGCGTCATTACCTCTCATCTCCTCCTTCATCTTCCTCTTCTTCAGTAGCTGGCTGTAGAATGGCCACCATCACATAATACTGTCAATTGTACCAATGATCAGTTTAGCTCCTTCAGATCTGCTTCTCTTACACTGTTACTGTTATAGGGTTGCAAAGGGGTGGACACTTTCCGGTAACTTTCCATGGGAAGTTAAGATCGGGAATTTGGGAAATTTTGACAATTTTTTGAATATTCAAAGTTGGAAACTTTCCATGGGAATGAACGGGAATATATGGGAATTAACGGGAATAAACTGGACATTTTGGGTAATTTATACTATCATATACAGACATAAATATAAACATTTTGTTTGGTCATAAGCAGAAATGCATGCAAATATTTGTAATACAAATTTCTTTTTGTGAGTAGAACTTTAATAGATTATTTCATTGAACATCAAAAAACATGAATGTTGAATAAAAAATAAAATATTTTACAATTGATGGATAAATGAATAGAAATAGGCTAGATGAATAGATGAACACTCCTCAATCAGCATGCAAAATCAAACTATAACCTACATTCTTGTATGATAACAGAAAACTGGCTAGCAGAAGGCAGAAGAAACTATATGAACACATTTTGATTTAGTATTTGCTTGTTAAACTTTAGGGGTGTAACGGACCTCAATTCTGATCGCTAACATTGTTAGCATAAGTGAATGGGATTTAACATAGTGAAAATTAGCAGCTAAATCACGGCTAGCGGACATTTTTCTGCCTGGGAGTGAGAAATATTTAGGGTTCATTATGAGACTGTGGGACATATACCCAGCTGGAGATACTGGCCCCCAAATAATTTAACAAAGTACAGGAACAGCACAGTGGAAGTCTTCTGGAGTAGCCTACAGTCATACAGTAACAAGCGATCCGTTACACCCCTATTAAATTTAAATACCATATATTTGATATACCATAAATCAAATATATTTACCCCAGTAATATCATCAAAATGTACCTGACTGGATGAAGTCCTTGGGCTCAAATCTCTATGTATATAGAATGCACTGCATTTATTTATTATGATTTAGTTTATTCCCATTAATTCCTGTTAACTCTCGTTAATTCCCATATATTCCCATTCATTCCTATGGAAAGTTTCCAACTTTGAATATTCCTGGAATTTTGCAACCCTATACTGTTACATTACATACCGTTATTGGGGGAAAATAGTGGTGATAGTTTGCAGATATTGCAATAATAGATTGCAAACCTACAATTGTGTGCAATGTTAATTGCACACCCTTTAATTTATTCAATGTAGTTTCAACCCCTTTTGGAAGGAAATTGTTATATATTCATCTCCTATGAAAATATATAACATCAAACTATCTTCTGTTATATCCACTATCTTCTGTTTACATCCCACATCGTCCTCTCCTCGTCTTATCTCCCACTTTCTTGACAGTCCCCGTCCCAGAACTAATCCCATTCGTGTCCCATGTTCCAGTGCTACCAGCCATGCAGAAGCTGAACTCTGGATGCACTCGCCTCTAATCCACAACCAGCCTTATCACAGCTCACAAACAATAGTACATTCTGCTCAGAACTGGAGCCGGTTAAATAAGAAATAGCTCTGCTCCCACTCTGCGTCTCGCTTCTTCAGGCAAGAAGCGAGACGCCAAGAAGCCTGTCATCGCATCATATTAAGTACTTGATTGTATAATGGCTGAGAATGACTGGCATCCAAACAGAATAGCTATTGGTCCAATGCAATTAACACTACAGCAACTGAGTAATCGCATCCGTGCTTTGCGTCCACCTTCTTCCCAGATGACTGCTCTACAGCATGTCAGTCTGTAGTCCTCCACACATCGCTATTGGTTTGGTATGTAGGACGGCTGTTTTGTGATTCATGGTGGTGGACGCTGGGGCACCTTTCCAAGCCAGGTATCTCATTCGTCTTCCAGTAACGAGCCTTCACCTGAGCCCTAATGAGGCATAATGGAAATCGCATGCGGTGGGCTGTGCTTTGGCCATGAAGTGGACATCCATTTACATAGTGAATGCGCTTGTGATTGCTAAACGGAGGGTAAGAAATTACCATATCACTTGGTTTCCGCACCAGATTTCAGGCCATTGTTTTTTTAAATGCTAACCTTTTCACGATAACTGGAAATTAAATCTTGACTTAAATCTTTGACAGCAATGGCTCATTTGCATATTGCAACAATGATTGTGATGTCTAGTGTTTCTTTTTGTTCTTTTGTTCCCGGCAGCCTGCAGAGAGCAGAAACAAAGAGTGATGAGGAGATTTTCTTTGGGGGCTGAGATTGTATTTATGGCTTTGAAAAAAGAAAAGACAGGATGAACTTCTTTCATGTAATACTAATACTACTACTACTACTACCACTACTAATAATAATAATAATAGTGTCATTTCAGTCAGTCAGCCAGCCAGTAGTTCTTCTCAACAACACCAAACTTTAGTTTGTTCCTTCTTTCTTTCTCATGCAGTAGCACTGCAAAGGCCTTCATCTTCTTCATCACTGCTTTGATGGCGACTCTGGGAACTACATAGAAACACGCACATGATGCTCACTCAGAAGCATGCATGAAGTCATGTGTGCACATGTGCAAGTGTACAAGTCAGTTGTATAAAGTGCTGTTCCATAGTACATCCCATCTATTTCTCTTTCAACCCCAGCACAGCTATCCAGAAGACCCTCTCTATATGTGTAATTTTTCTGTCAAGAAGTAGTCGTGGTTTTCAGCTTACAGCGGAACACGTGGACAAGATGGCCACCACAACAAATGGTGCGGCAAGGCTGAAAATACTTCTCTTCTCGTGGTTTGGACACAAATCACTGTGGACTTTGCTCTCTGGCCATCTTGCTGATGTGCCTGTGTGGCACTCTGGCAGAAGCCAGAGCGACGACAACCTAGTTTGGCATGTCTTGAGCCAAGAGTAGGCTAATCTGGGATCCAGCAGTCCTACCGTGTTATAGCAGAACTTCTGGGGGGAGACGCCACAGAGCCTGGGCTGGAAACCCATGACTGCAAGGGGCGGAGTTACGCCTTGTTTCGTTACGGAGATATTCTACCCAAGATAACTCATTTGTGCGAGTGGATGAGGCTTTCAGAAGGGGATTTTAGTGTGAGTGTATTTCTACAGTGGCCGGTCTACACAGTGTTGATTTCAAACTTTTACAAAAAACAATTTTACAGTTGACTACTGCTGGCCGAGTTTGTGTTCGCCAATTACACGTCTACAGATCCCTGCCTCCAGAAACATGATTGATCGAAAAAAATATGAAGCGAAAGAAAGTGAAATGCCCTGTTCACCCAGATTTGAGCTCATCAGCCATCTTAGCAGACTTTAGATATGAATCTAAAGTCTGATTTGTGAGACGTGTAGGGTAATGAAAAATAAAAATAAAGGAATAACAATGAGATGCCTGCTTTTGTTTGATCTACAGGGGACTGATAGCAACACACCGGCACACACAGCACTGCATGACAAAATATGCATATTGACAATAACACACATGAACATGCCAAGAGAGCACTAGGACTAAAGAAATCTACTTCCATTGATTGACAGTGCTTTTCTAAAATTAAAATCGAAGAAGGAGCATTGAAACCCAGACAGCCTGAAAGACACACAGATGCACACGCGATCAAACACAGGCACGTGCGCAGATGTATTCTTTTGTTTTGGCCGCTTTTGTTCCTTCCAAATCACAAGACACATGGAAATGACATTGAAATTGGGGGGGGGGAGTTGTGAGCATGAAGCAGACAGGGGCGTTCTTGTCTTGTCCCATTGTGGCCATCCTTATCTGGGTCTATTGGGAGCTGCAGGCGGCGAGCGCCTCCCTTGTGGCTCAACGCTAGTCTCTGCACAATATGCTCACAGAGTCTCAGCAACAGGCCGCCACAGGGCAGGGAGCAAACGCCGTCGATTGAAGCTGAGCTCTCTGACTGACACTCAGTTCCTCCGGGTGGCCTTAGATAGCCCCGTTCCCAGGGTGACGCTACGTGTTACATCTTGTTCAGAGTTGGCAGACTTGGAAGTAAAGAAATGGTATGATCCAGGTAGTGTATATAGTAAATGGTATGATCCAGGTAGTGTATAGTCCTGTAGAGGTACATCCACATTTTTATTACAAGGGTTTTCCCCCTAAAACTCCCACCTGTGAAACCAAAAGTATACATGTCTAAATGTCATTATTACAGGTGAAACCAAACGTATACATGCCTAACTCGGATGATGTTGGTTCTTCATGGGAAGGTGTGGTAATGTAATTATTACCAGTGATTTCCAAGTCCGTACCTTATTGTTGGTGACTTTGCACATACTGTGTAACTGAATTGTTTCCACTGCCTGTGTCTGTTTTTATTGGGCTTTTTGACATGATGACAACGCAACACCGGAGAATACCTCAGACCCCTGAAATATATCCATATCTCATATCTAAGGTGGTTATGATAAATCCTGTATATCCTGCCCACTCAAAACGACAATGTGGCATACCGTCCATGTCTAGCATGTTATATAGCTCGTCATATGCTATGTGCTATGCTACTAGTGCTGTGGTACTAGTGCTGTGGTACTAGTGCTATTCCCTGTCTGTATTGGCATCTTGCATATGGCAAACTACATATTCAACATACGTATTCAAAATTGAATTTATGCCCAGTACTAGTACTGGTACTACTACATGGTGGTACTAGTACATGGTGGTACTAAATGGTAGTACCACCATATACAGGGACTCAGCTGGACCTGACAGATGCCCAGCCTTTATTATGGCCCTGATTGCTTTCACTGTGGTTTACTACTCTCATTCTAATCTAATCATGTAATCTAATCACACAATTGATTTTCATTTTCATTTTCAATTAATTATTTATTCTCATTTTCATATATATATATATATATATATATATATATGTTTTCCACTTTGGCTTTCCCCAACATTTTCTAATTTATTCATCTGTTCTGATTAATTCAGTCACTTTTAATTAGTCAATATTTTGTCCGCTTTTTAAATCTATGTTTTCACTGGTTTTAGTTGTGTTTACTTCATGTTTCACTATTCCAACTAAATAGTTTATTTACTGTTATTTCAGTATCCAGTGCTCCCCTCACTGGCTCTTAGCAAACGTGTGCTCCTCCTCAAGTCCTCCTCAAGGTTTCTCCACTGTCTTTTCCTTGCCCTTCAGAGCTTGGGGTTAGGCTATAATTGGGTTACACTGTAATTGTGATGAGGGGGAAACAAACATGATTTGGGTTGAAAACACTAAGCAGACATGCAATTATGCTCTTTTCACTACACTATTTCACACTCGTAAATACAAGGCCACAATGCAATGTGTGTAGGATGGTGTTGTGAGAATGGCTGCCGGAAAGCTGATTACTGTTTCTTTTTCGCTTTCTGAAAGTACAATGTTGCATTGAATGCTTCACTAGCACTCATGCAATCCATTCATCCAAGTCCTCACAGATTCACTCTCCTCCTTCAAGCACTTTGTAGCTGGAGAATATCTGGCAGTCAACCCCAAGATCACTTATTTTTCTTTTCTTTATGTTGGAAGCGTAAAGGCCCTTAGTAGGTTTTAATAGATACAGGTTTGCAAATACGCTCATTATATACTAAATGCTTGAACCAAAAGATGGAAGATTGAAGACGAGTAGAGGTTTGAATCAACGGTCATCCACTGTGTAGTGGATGAATTGGGAGGTCAGTGAGGTTCAGCATTAGCTGTCTGCCTGGCCAGTTGTACTTAATGTCTTTGATTAAAGCCAGTGAAATCTGGTTCCTGGTGCTCTAGCATCTTAATGCTACCCAGAGGACTTGTACTGCTGTAAGTGGGGCAGATGCCTGCTTGGATTCATGATCAGAGATATCTTTCCATCTCCTATAGAATAGTCGTCTCAGTTCACAATCCATGAAGATGCTAACGAAGACAAGAACTGTCGCTGGTTTCAGAGCTTAAGACTTAAGCATTGGGAGTCTGGGTGTCACAATGCAGTGCATTAAATCTCAGTATTCAGGCTGAATTCATAGCTTTGCATTAATGGACTCTACTAGTTCATTTCCTGACAGTGGTAGTCATTTCTTTATTTTATAAGCCATTTAATGTCTTTCTCAGCACTGCTCTGTGGTGTCCCTTTTAGACGCAGTTGTTTCATTTATTTATTTTAGCTAGAAGTGCTGAACTGATACTTGTTGGAGATGGCTGTGCATGGACCTCCTTCTGCTATGACCAGAACCAATCCCAGCTAAGCCTTCGATGGGGGGGTTCTTTACAGACCACAGTAATCTTATACTGCAGGCTTTAAAGCACAACAGGAGGCAAGCGGAGGAAGCGGAGCATCTGGAAAGGAACTTTTCACATCCGGGTGAAGGGTGAGGGCTGGAGGGGATGGGAGGGGCACACACCATAACCATGGGTGTGGTGTATAACCTCTGACCCTAAATACAGGGGTTAGAGGGGGGAGACAGACTGCAGCTGTGCAATGAGTCGCCATGGCAGTGTTAAGCCAATCAGTGTAATGGGGCCAGACAGAAGCTCCGCCCACATGCACGCATCGGCAGGAACGGACAGAAGGTCCGGGAGTAAAGAATGAAAAATGGAGATCAATAAAAACATTAAACATGAGGGAGGGGAACTGGGAAAGACACACACACACACACACACTAAAGCCACCCACACACACACACGCTGAAGACACACACACTAAAGCCACGCA
>OMKN01056847.1:0-14096 GCA_900302345.1 Melanonus zugmayeri | reverse complement strand
AGAGCGCGTAGACGAAATCGAAACCTAACTCTCGGTGCGGACGGGAAAGACTCAATCAAGAAATAGACTCTCAGGGAGTTCATCATTGTACAATAAACACTACAATAACTATATATATAACACTATACATAGAAGAAGGGTTAGGGTTAGGGTTAAGGTTAGGGTTAGGGTTAGGGTTATGGTTATGGTTAGGGTTAGGGTTATGGTTAGGGTTAGGGTTATGGTTAGGGTTAGGGTTATGGTTAGGGTTATGGTTAGGGTTAGGGTTAGGGTTATGGTTATGGTTAGGGTTATGGTTAGGGTTAGGGTAAGGTATTTTGACATATTTTATTTTAACCCGCTACGTTGTCACGCGACGAAAAGGGGGTACCCTAAACGTCGCTTATGGACGTCAGGGGTGAATGACCAAACGGCAGTATGTGACGAATAGGGGTGAGACTGGGTTGGTGCGCTCAACCATGAATGATGACCGGCTTAAGCCCCATTCACACATGCAGTCTATCCCATAAATGTTCCCAAACATTTCCTGCATGGGGTCAGGTGTGAATGGGCCGGTACAGCAGTAACATTGCAGGGAGAGGCATGTAAAGGGTTACTTCTGTCTGACGTAAGACGCTTTCACATGGCGCGAGCGAACCAATCACAAGACGATGATGATGTATTTGAATCCGCAACTGTTTATCTTAAGGCACCAATGCTTTTTGGGTGATTCGCTAACAATATCAATACAGTACAATAACAGTTTCAATAGCTGGAAACTGGACAGATTCAGAAATAAGGGAGCTCCTCTCAGTCCGCAGAGGGTCTTCTTCTGTTGAGTTTTATGGCGGTTAATGTTGCATTACCGCCATGTGCTAGACCCATGTGCTTGGCCCATCTATCCTGGCATTGCTATGCCGTGTGTGAAAGGACGCGAGACGGAAATGGTCCAGAACGTAGCTGCATGTGTGAATAGTGAAAATAACTAGCGGAGCCTGAATGGTTATCCCAGTAATTTACTGGGAATTATGTGTAAAAGAGGTTTTAGTCATCTTGGGGTCCTTAGCATTGAATCCAGGAGAGCCATGTCACTAAATCTTGATGACTTTGTAAAACATTTTCCAACCCACCATAAAAACAGGGGAATTCTAGTTAGTTTTAAGGCTCATGTACTCACTCTTATGTTTGATTTGCTTTGGATAGATTAGAGGGGAGAGATTGTGCGCAGATTGGATGAGGAGTAAAGAAGAGGCCTAGCGAGGGCTTTTGGCACACAATTTGCTGAGAACTTCATCATTCCATCATTCCTGTTCATTTTCTCCAATGACATTTCTCCAAAACATGTATATTTCATGTTTTTGGTTCATGTCTATTTTATTTATGGTTTTCAAAATGTTCAAATGTTGCATTTTTTGACGTGGGTTTCAAAAACTGCACATCTGCCATACTGTAATTTTGTTACAATTAGTATTTATGTGCAGTTGCAATTGTATGTTACATGCAATACTAGCATCATTCTGTAAAATAGATTTACATTCTATTGACTAAACATAATATAACAAAACTTAAATGTGTATTTCTCCTTTTTGTATCTCAAGTTTCAGTGTCCAATAGACTTTACTGGGTATTAGAGATATGATCATTTGAATAACTACACACAATAATGGAAAATTAATGCATCATTAATCCGTGTATATAACAAAATGCCATTGTGTGTTAACATAAATGTTTGATTACCTAAAATAGACAGGGATAGAAAAACTAATTCAAATCATGAATGTCGATACATGGCCATGCAGTTCCTCAACTCACAAGATTTCAGAGCAAGACTTCTCCTTGAGTGAGACTTGGTTTGACACAATAACAAACAGACCGGATCAAGCAAAAGGTAAAGAAAAGTTTTATTTCTCTGTAGAGATCCTAATGTTGTCAAACACTTATAACGATCAGCCTGTCAGTGGCAAGAACAGGCACTTTTAGAGGACGTACAGACAAACCCTAAAGGGTTACAATGCAGACGTTTTGTGGCTGCATTGTGGCAAGAGAGTCAGCTGTCATCCGTCACATTTCTATAAATACCAACACAAATGGAAAAAGGGAAGTATGCTTTATGAGCTGACCTGCCTGTGTCTGACTGTCTGTCTAGTTTCTTTACACCAGAACTAACCATGCTTTCCGCCATGCTTCCCACCTTCTCCATCATCTGTGTCCTGACTGGTGAGTGTGCAGTATACTGTAGCTGGTAATGTTTCATCCTTACACTAATACTAATACAAAACTTTTCATAGTGGAAAACGGCTTGTTCAGATCAGAGACGGAGTGAGACAACAAGGAGAACATTGTTGAACATGTGTTGAGTACAGGGCTTGGCATGTCAATGGTTTTTATATTTCTGAGCAGGTCAGTGAAGGATGCAGTCCCTGACCGAATGTGTACAAATGGCACTGGATGGATAAAACAATTCTTTCTTTGTGTATCATAATAGATGAAATATGACATCTTAAATAATAACCACAATTCAGTAGTAATTCAGCGCCATTTCACAGAAACTATATTTGTATTATACTGTTATTATTTTGATCAATCAATTCAACTGTTTGTATCCCAAGAGACTTGCAGTGAATACACATACAGGTCATCAATGAGCAACTAGGGATTAGTATTTCTTCAGTAGGCTGGGGAGGACCCTGCTCTACAATAACTACATTAATTGATGCATTTCATGTTAGATTGAATTCCATAGTTATACATCCATGATTTTAAAAAATACCCTTGTGTTACCCCTACTCTATTCTCACAAATCAGACTTTAGATTAATAATCTAAAATCTGATAGCAGACCGGCTCAAATCTGGATGAACGGGGCGTCACTTTATTTTGCATCGTATTTGTTTCGACCAATCATGTTGCTGGAGGCGGGGATATGTAAGCGTGTAATTGGCTAACAGTGAAGACAAACTCGGCCAGCGCTAGTAAACTTTTCCTGGTGGGAAGACAAGCTAAAACATCCTGTCCTGGACACCAATGTTCTTAGAAAAAGTGTCTGTAAAAGGTTTCAAATCAACACCATGTAGACTGGCCACTGTAGAAATACACATTAAAATCCCCTTCTTGCGCAAATGAATGAGTTTCTCTCCGATAGAATATTGCCGTAATGAAACGCAACGTAAGCGTCCCTTGAAGTTTATGTTTTTTCCGGCCCAGGTTGTGCCTTCTCCGCCCAGAAGTTCTACTATAACATAGTAGAACTACTATAACATAGTAGAACTGCTGGATCTTACCCTTACTCTAATATTATAATTGCACACACACACATAACATGGTATTACGGTATTATGGGGTATATCAATAATTATGCGGTTCCTGATGTTGATCTCCTTCGCCAGCCTCTTTCTCTGTTGCTACGGAGACGGTGGTGGGGATGGCAGGCAGACGGGTGACCCTGCCCTGCTCTTCTGAGGTGAGAGAAGGTGGGGTCTGCTGGGGCAGAGGGAGACCTTCTCTGTTCACCTGCCACAACACCCTGCTTGTCACTAACGGATTCCGAGTCACACACAGCGCCTCCTACAGGTAGAGCAGGGAGAGGGATGGAAGGATGGATAGAGGGGGTGGAGGGATGAGTGGATGGATGGAGGGATGAGTGGATGGATGGATAGAGGGGGTGGATGGAGGGATGAGTGGATGGATGGATAAACAGACATATAAACATACTGAAGGACTCTGCCATAACTTTGCTCTCATCCCTTCTAATATCTTTCCTCTCCGTCAGATACAAGCTGCTGTCTGACGCATCGACAGGTGATGTCTCCCTGACCATCTACAACACCAGACAGGCAGACTCTGGTTTCTACCACTGTAGGGTGCAGGTGCCCGGCCTGTTTAATGACCAAACATATGTTGTTCACCTCATCATTACACATGGTAAAATACATTATGGCTGAAGACATGATATACCATATATACAATCAAATAAAGAAACAATGTCGTATATTGTATGCATTATATCAGATTATATATATTATATATACATTACATATTAATGACCTGTATGTGTATTCCTACTATGTGCTATGATGTAATTTTAATGTCATATTATGTCACAGAATAGAATGGACAAATATAAAGCAAACATCTATCCCACACATAGTAGACATAGTTTAGATATAGACAAAAATGTTGTTAAAACAATGTGTGTGTGTGTGTTTAAGAAGATGTATATTTTTCTTTTAAAGATATATCCATTGTTAAATGTGATTTATGAGTTGTGTTTAAGCACATGTATATTTTTCTTTTAAAGATATATTAGTTGTTAAATGTGATTTATGACTATTGTGTTTTGTGGTTTCCTTCAGCACCTGAGCAAGCAGTTGAGCTGCCGCCACCACTACTCACTGAGCGCTTCACCACCACCTCTGAAGTGGGTCTGGTGGAGGTTGAACCAACAGAACCTCATCTTAGTGAGTTATGTTTTCACCAGTCAAGAGTAGAAATGGATTATAAAACAATATCGTCAGTATTCTGATATTTGCTAAATACCCCTTTAAAATGTGTTCTTTACAACAACAAAAATCAACTGAAAATGGGAGAATTAAGTAGCAGATACGTTGAAAAGGTGCCTATGGCATCATGCGCCACACTGCCTTCCCTCTTAAAATTCAACGCAAAAATTGCGTTTCTATGGATAATAGACGTGATAGGATTGATCTACTTGTGATTGGGGGTTTTTTGGTGTCAAATTGGGGTTTTATCTGAAACCAGTGAACTATAGAGCATAAGTTGAAGATTTGGTGGTCACAGTATTGTCACCAGGGCTTGACATTAACACCCACCACCCACCAAATGCGGGTAGAATTCGGCAGTGGTGTGTAACGCCGTCACTCCTACCAGATGCTTTGGCGGTGACCTTTTGGTAGCATTTACTATGAAAAAATCATTGTAGTTTACAAAAGGCATCTGAAATAATTACGTCAATTCGAGGTAATACTATATGATACTACAACTCCCATGAGCATTGGGTGCATTACATTTGTACTGGGAGGTTGGATTTTCCGACTTCGCTGGTGACGACGGGAACGCCCCCCTGAAGTCAGATTTCCCACTCCGCAAGTGGGAAGAAACTCACAACCCCGACCTCAACATTCAAGATGGCAGCACCGCGTATCAACAGTGTGGAAGCTGTAGTAAATAGGCCTACTGTTTAATAATAATAAATCATTATTACTGATATAATAATGATATATGATATATTGATGTAATGATATACTGATATACTGATATAATAATATAATAAATAATATAATATAATAATAAATACTGCTTTTCCGAATACAAGGACATTTTTTTGGCATATATTGTTAGATAGGTGACCAATATGACCAGGGAAGTGACCTAAAATGGTTAAAAATACATTTTTCATTTCCTTGCGTCTTTAATTAATTTAAGCCCTGATTGTCACATACATTTTCTCCCCAAACATGTCTATTTTGCTATTTCAATTTAAAGGTGCCCAGTTTTACCACCAGTGATTAGCCATTACAAGCTACAAATACATTTCAGAATTGACTATAGTTACCCTATAGTTACATCACACATAGATCAACCTACCAGGCTACCAGTACCCAGTGACGATACCAATTGATAGGCTGGTAGACAGGTATACACTCCCACTTGTGATGTCACTGTATGGTAGATTTTTAAATGGCTTGTAATCACATGTGGTGGTAAAATAGGTACCATTTAATGTGACGTATGGATATTTTTACCAAATAAAGATGGAAATTATTAGCATTTCCTAGATTTGCTAATCAAAATATTGATGCGCTTGCACTTGTTTTAACAAAGAAATGTATAATATTGAGTAAACATAGTATGGTTTCACCCTGTAGTATTTCCAATGACAACATTAAATAATTCTATTAACAGGTCTCTTGTTAAAGTTGGCACATTTTGTGTGTTCTATAACATAAGTTATAAATAAATGCCTAAATCAAAAAAACGTTATAGAACTTTATATATTTATATTTAAACGTGTACTTGTTTTGCTAGGTTACACAGTAACTGAAACAAGAGAGGAAGCAGGAAGCGGTGAGGCATGGGACCACCCTGAGGACTCTGTGGTAGCACTTGTAAAGACATCTAAGGTACAGAAACCTTCAGCTTCACATGGTTTATGTTAACAAAAAAAGGAAAAAGTAAGGCATATGATAGTTAGTTAAATATGATAGTGTAATAATTGTATAATGATTTGTTTTGTTTTGTTTTGTGTCCTGGAACAGTCAGACTTCCAGCTGAGCAGCCCAGAGAGATTCATAGGAAACACAGTCAGACTGTCCTTCATCATCTTCATACCTGCACTACTACTTGCCATTGGCTACAGTCAGTACACACACACACTCACATATGCAATAAAATGCACAAATACTGTACATATAGACACACACACACACACACACACACACAGTGCTCACATGCACAAATACACACACACACATATTGCCAAAAGAACAATCATATGAAATGTTTGCTGCTTTTTGTTGTTCAGGATTGATGAGGTCACAGCAGAGACCATGGATGGGACGACAGATACTATCTGACCAAGAAGACAACTCATTGTAGTGTGTGTGTATGTGTGTTAATGAGGGTGTGTATAAGTTAGTGTGGGTGTTTTTCTGCATGCATGTTCAATAATTACAATTCACACAGTAAAATAATGTAGTTATACTTTTCATGTTTTCTTTGCCTTTTACCTTTTAGTTAAAACTAATTGAAACACAATAACAAAAAATAATCATTGAAAGGACTGTTTGTCACAATGGAAGGGGAAGTGGGTAGTTTTAATTTAGTAACATTTTGAACAAAAACCTGTCTATCCTAAGGTCACCAGTCTATCTCCATCTAAAGAGGAAGTGACAAAGATGACAAACCCCACTTTCCACTGACTCTGTAAAACAGAGATGCCAATACACAACCATTTCCCCCCTTCTCTCTCTCTCTCTCTCTCTCTCTCTCTCTCTTTGTGTGGTTGTCACAGTTCAGATATGTGTCATCAGAAAAGCTACCCATTTCAAATATCTGAGGCTACTGACACAGCAGTGGAGGTTTTAGCCAGTTATACCTGGGGTGGCATGGGGGGGGGTACACCAACTACTGAGACATATCACAAACTTTCATGAAGTTTCACTGCCAGTGTGACACAGCTAGGGGGCATAAAGCATGTCTGTATGTCATAATGAAAAATCATATGGATGTTTTCTGGATTGAGAAATGTTCAAATAAAATCACTTTCATCACTCTTGGATTATTTGATTATATTGGCCTTGCATTATTTTATCACATTTGTCATTACACAGCCATAACTAATTATTTTTGGGATATTACCACACGTCTTCATTAGGGTATCATCAGCTTTCACACACACGTGCGTGTGTGTGTGTGTGTGTGTGTGTGTGACACTAGAAGGTGATTTATCGCACCCCCTTTTTTCAAACAATAACTGGCGAACACGCCTCCTATTGTGTATACTAATGGAGTGCAACAAACTTTTCAAAAGTAGAACAATTACAAGATTTCAATGTTTATTAGAATCAAAGCTGCGAGCTGCGGGTTTGCTGTAGCTCGTCAATTCACCAATCAGCGGTCCGCAACGTCTGGTGGACGGCGCGCTGCTGTCGCGCCTTTTGATTTGATGGACGTGTAGGCGACAGGGCTCTGCAACCACGTCTAGGTCACATTGACTTTGAATATTGCTGCTGCTGAAGTGAAACATAAATGGAGGAACAAACTGAAGAGGAAGTTCCAGGATTCACAGCAAAACACTGACGTCAGTATTAAGACGGGAAATCATAGGACCCGCACTATGGCAGTCATAGTGGTTGTGGTTGATGTGTGAACCGATACCTGGTGCAGTAGGACGTGAATCAGAGAACATCATGACGGCCGTGTCAGAATACATGCTCTTGCTGTGTCTGTTAACAGGTAATATCTTCATACATTCATACATTTAAAATACTACATGTTATTTTACTTTGTGTTACATAGCAATCAAACTGAAACAGTATTTATTTACCTGAATAATTTTTTACAAGGGTTAGTTTTGGTTGCACATTATTTTCAACCTAATATTGTTCAAACCTCGCCATTGTTTTGTTGTGCCTGTTCAGAACGGGTCATTGCTTGGCCTCTGGTGTTGCTGCTTGCAGCTTTCTGGAGAACCACTCATCCAAACAACTTTCATGGGGTCTCAGGTGTCAATCAAGGGGTCTCGGACCCTGAGACCCCTCATATTTTGCACCCTGATTATCTCCTTTCCTTTCATAAAGGATGGTACCCTATGCTAAAGGAGATAAGAAAGGAAGCATTGAAGCACCTTTCCTTAGCATTTAGAGAATTCCACCAGCTCTTATCATGGCTGATACTTCCGGGTAATTTCACTGAGTTAGGAACCTTCCTAAGCAAAAAACACTATTCAACCGGAGCCCTGGAGTTTCTTTAAAAGCAGGGCAGCCATTGTGAACTGGCATCAGCTGGGTCTTCCTTGGTCCGCAATTTACTGATTGTGAATAATGATCTCCAGCTGGCTCACTAATCCATGCTATGGTTCCTAGTGGTGACCATGTGCTGGTCGAGCAATTCAAATACAAGATTCATATAAAAAAATACAAAAACCATGCTTAGATAGAATAGAGGTAAGATTTAATTCCTTTAGTGCTATTACATATTACATCGGTTGGGTCAGGTCATAGGTCATATAATAATGTATCTCCTCTTTTTTTCTTCTCTAACTTACAGTTGCTGAATGTGACCTGGTAGTGTTCGGCACTGTGGGAAATAATGTGACTCTGCCGTGTAAATATGACGTCACAAGTAATAGTCTAGTGCCAATATGCTGGGGACGAGGTGCTATACCACACTCAAAGTGTAACAATCAGCTGATCTCCACTGATGGTGAAAAAGTAAGCAAATACTTACTAGACTCCAGCAGGTACCAGCTCCTGGGTGACCTGGAAAAGGGTGATGTTTCCATGACGATACTAAACATCAGCGAGACAGACTCTGGACTATATGGATGCAGAGTGGAAGTGGTGGGATTGTTCAACGACCATAAAAATCATATTGAATTGCAAGTTCAGAAAGGTGAGATCATGTAATAAGATCTGTTAACCATAGCAGACAGTTACTGTAATAGCATCAATTAGCAAAAACTCTTTTTTTTCATGTCTTTCTGTGTAGCTACTGCAACTGTAATAGATCCAAAATGACAAAATTACAAAATACAAAACGATGACAATGAGAAAAAAACTATTGATTGCTTGGGCACATTCCACCTCACTTTTTGGCATTCAGTGGTGTTTGTTGTTAACCCTGATAATATTGATCTAACGCCATCTTTTACTGTGTATTGGCTTAGCTACTGAGCCAATCACATTCCGGACATTGGATAGTGTCACCTCCACAGAACAGACCCAATCCAATTATACACAAGGTACACGTCCAAAAAACCTATACGCATTATACCTAATATACAATATTAAAATATGGTCATCATGTACGGAAAAGATGACTAGAACACTAAGTCCAGCAACATATAAATCACCAACAAAATGTTTTGGAATGACACCTTTCATGTACTCCTGTAGCAGCTCGTATGAACTCAACATTGTACTGGGACACTGCCAATCCGGAAATCGTCTTTGCTCAGGAGGTAAGGAACGCCACTACCCTGACCATAAAGCCCATTAAATTCAGCAAATGGAGGATTCGACATGACCGCAGCAAGTCAATACATGTATATGTCATGAGATCATTGTTTAACCGAGCCAATGTGTGGTTCTTGCTGTGTGATTGTCATTTGCCATTACAGGAAAGAAGTAGCACTTCTCTCGTGTTGCTTATATGTGGTCTGTTTGTGGCTTTCATTGCAGTGGGAGGTGCTGCTCTCTACTTCGGTAAGTTGTTCATATACAGCTAAATACCAGCAAGCAAACCTGTTGTGACATTTTGTATTTATATGTATTATTGTATGTACTTATATGTGTTATTATTCAAAAGTGATATGTATCAAGTTACTAATGTACTTCTATCCTTCTCCTATGTCTCTACAGTTAAGAAATATGTGAAATTCAGCAAATCTTCCCAGATGTAAGTAACGGATTGGGTAAATGAACGTTGGGTTATTAATGTCAAGATTTCTAATTTGATTTCTTCTTATGAATTATGTGTTGATTTATTGTGCTGATCTCTCATAATATAATTGTGGAGAGAACATCACAATCTTTAGCAAAAGGGAGAAACATTGCTTGATTTTTTTCCCCATATTTGTGCAACCTACATTTGAATGGTGTGGTTTTGGTTAAGAGCTAAATGTCATTCATTTCTGAACCCCTGACTCATGCTCATGCTCTGAAGACTGTTATGCTTGGGTGTTATCTGCAATTAAATATATTTGTGCATTCTCAGATCTGCATGGCATTCGTACATTCATCTGGGGAATTGAAAATGTTCACTTGGGACCAAATATTGATCTCTGTGGTTTCTAGTTTGCGTTCATGGCATTAACAAAATGCTGCACTGCAAACGGTGCGCTGCATTACCACAGTTCTGTCAGAAATCACTCATGTCATAGATGTAACCATTTATTGCATGAAATGGTAATACACTTAGTTTGGCAGTATGGTTCCACTCTTTTGGGTGCTCTCTGCTGTAGGATTTAAATCATGACATACAGATGTCAGATACAGCATACTAAGATTTGACAACAGGGAGCACTAAACAATCCCCCCCATGGGGTACATCAGATATCTCAACCCATTGTGTAGGTTACATACAATACAGCGCAGAACCAAAGCAGGCTGGGGTGGTGGTGGGTGAAACACTCTGCGAGTACAAAACTCGCAGTGTGTGTGTGTGAGATGGAAGGTCTTAAATTGACCGACCGCCTATCAGTTTACATGTGTTTGATTGGACCACGTTAGCTGTCAGCTGATAGGCGGCGCATCACTAGAGTGTCCTGCCAGAACTAGCTATGCCCATTCTTGTCCAGTCTTGTCCACCAGTATGCAAAAAAAGAGAAAAACCTTAAACACTAAACTGTGAACTCTCTCTAACACACTGTTCTCCCCTCTCTCCTGCCTCCACTGGGGTTAGAATCTCACTGTCTAGTCTTGGACCCCACAACAGAGAGGAGAACATCTATCAGATGGATGAAGTCAATGACTATCAGTACTCTCCCTGAAACGCGACATGGGCTTTGCAACATCAACGCAACATCTGCGACCTTCACAGAGTGGGTTGCAGCGGATGTTGCGTACCGAGCACAAAACTAACTAGCGACTGCAACACGACTGCAACGCAACTGCCACGTGTGATGTTGCGCATCACTGATTGGTTGGTTAGCTAATGGGGGCGGGGCCGTGGTTGCCGTTGCTATTGAGATCCAAAAATAGCTAACATTATATTATATTAACTATTATTACTAACTAACTAACTATTAACTATAATATACTACTAACTAATAATAATAATAATACTAATACTACTACAATAACTATAACTATAACTAATAACTACGAAAAGGGGAAGCTACGGGGAAGCTACATCCGGGATACAATGTTGCATAGGTTGCGTAGCCGTTGCAGAATGTTGAACAAGTTGCTTAAGTTACACAGAAGCATGCAGAGGCCTTTAGCCCCAAAACAGTTGGGAACCCCTGCCCTAGAGGACACTGTGGGGTCAAAAGTTTTATATATTATAAAACCTTGAACAAACCTGAACAGAAACAGAGAAACAAAATTGTATGCAAAATTAAGATTATCTCCAAACAATTTCAAGCTAATAATTCTAAGATTTAAATATTATTTACAAAAAGAAAACAGTCAAGACAGTTGTCAATCTCCATCTAATGAATGTGCTGGATAGATTTACCCAAAGCTCACACCTTTTGAAATCTTGCACCAAATGCATTATGCAACTGGAAAGCTAAGACACCTTTACATAAAACAATACTTATATCTAATCCCAAAAGTTAGGCACGGCAAATTTGGCACGGTCAATACTGGCTTTGATCTACATCAGCAGGGACGTAGCACGAAATTCTTGGCCCTGTACACAAGCGCTCTCTGAGGGCCCTGTCACGGTTCAGTCCCGTTTCCCTATGTTTGTCCCTACCCTGTCTGTTCTATGTTCTGTTTTGTGTTGTGTGTGTGTGTGGGCGTGGCCTTGGCTCCCGGGCCTGCCTCTACCGCTCTGCCGCTACACACCTGCTTCTCATCACCATCATCAGCCAGCAGTATATCTACCCCGGTTTTCCAGTCATGCTTCGCCAGATTATTCCGCCATATCCGTTGGTAAAAGTTATCTCGGCCTCTTTAGAGTTTATTCCTTGATCCTGTATCCTTGATAGTGTTTATGTGTTGTGTTTCCCGTGTCTTACGTTTTGTTTCTGTCCGTAGTGTTCCCCTGTACGCCTCTCTCCTCGTGTTGTCCTTCGCGATGACTAATCAACTCCCGGTCCTCCTTGCTTCTACAATCCTGCCTGCCTTGGTTCCCGCTGACCCCGTATCATTCCCATCATTTACCCTGTACATCTGAAATAAATGATCTTTTACCCTCCATCCCTGGTTTGGTCTGCATTTTGGGTCTTATTCTGGTTCAAACCTGACAGGCCCCTCTCATTTTCATTCAACAGTCACACATTTTAACAAATAAACAACCAAACATATTACTCGTACTATTAGGGTACTAACTAGTTAACCAGAATGCAACATTTAAACCAATCATACTCAAAATTGTGATGTGCTTTTGTCTGCACTCTGCAGTGTTTGAAATGTCAGCAACCATACGATTACTGTGTCATACTTGTATGAGGTCTTGCCTTGGAGTCTAAATATTCAGTGAAGATTAGGATACTTGCTTTATGTTTATTTATGTATTTGTCATTCTCCAGGAATTACGTACAGCTAAGAAATTGAGAAAGGGTTACTATACTACATAATGAAAGACAACTGACCAATAAGCTTACTTGAATTGTACTGTATTCTTTACTTTGTAGACTGTACCTAATGAATCCAAATACTGTAGGTTTGTGTCTTCCCACTGTGTGGGAGCAATACATACCAGAAAACAATGCTAGGCCTAGGATAGCAAATGCGACCAGTAAGAGGCAGAGGAGGCCTTGAAGTCCATCTGAGGTTCATGAAAAATATTTGTTTTCAGATCATGCTTTTATTTCCAATCAATGTTTTAGTCTTACAAAATAACAATTTACTGCACTATTTAAACTAATGACATTTTGCAATTTTTTGGAATATATCTAGGTGCATAACTTCCATGATGAGTGGATACAGACTTTTGAACATATATCACATTAGCAAATGTCATTAATGATTTCCTTCATTTAGGTTTACCAAGAGTCAGAGGGGCACTTGAGCCAATGAGGGCAAAGGGGCCAGTGCACCCCTGCCTGGTGCACTGGCATGAATCCAATACAAGTGCAATTTACAATTTAAAATACAATAGAATACAATTTAAAATCAGTTATCTCAAGAGCAAAAATTAAACCTTTTTTCAAATAAACGATTACTTTCAAATAAGATATATCCTTTCACATAAAACAACACCACTAAAGTGGTGTTGTTTTTTAGTAGAATTCATGGGAGAATTCCCTAACACCTTCACTTCATCCTTGTTTGGACATCCACAGTCTTGTGGGGGGCAACCACCCATCTTAGATTATTATAGAGCCTTTTCACAAGGACAGGTCTGATGGTTTGATCTCTGAGCCCATAGACGAGAGCACTGAGACACCTGGGAAATAGATTCAAACACACAAAAAAACTGTTGTAGAGACGCACCAGAGTTGTTCTGGTCACTATTCTTGCAAAGCTTAGGAGGATGCTAGAGTAGACCGTAGCGATGAGTATCAGCACTAACTGAATCATATGAAGCATAACAGTTTTTCCAGCCTTGCTTGCAGAGGCTTTGTCTGTCGAGGCTGACCTGGCTACCAACGTCACCCCAAAGTATGAAAGAATAGTTACAAGTCCCCCAAACATAAACACAGAAATGGTAAATGCTTCATCAAATTTACTGGACATTGGTGCCAGCAACATTGCCTCTTTCGAG
>OMKN01056839.1:0-13047 GCA_900302345.1 Melanonus zugmayeri | reverse complement strand
GGTCCCAACAGATCTAGTGGACCGTATCATCTATCCCACTATCTTTACAAGCAGTCACATTGTTGCGAAGGCTTGCGTACAGAATTGATTCATAAAGGAAATGGCTTCTACTTCTCTAACCGTCTCATCTCCAACTGTCCATTGTTAACCTCCTCTATCTCTAACATTTTCCATCTCCCAGCCAAACTTCCACCCACACACCCCACGTGACATTCCAGCCACCCAGGTGTGTGTGTGTGTGTGTGTGTGTGGGTGTGTGTGTCTTTCTGGTTCTTGTCACACCATCAGGCCGGCTCCTTGAGCCCACAGATAACACAATCTCCTCCATCAGAAGGGGTGAGGAGAGAGCCACAATAAAGGGCATGTTGTTGGCATGTGTGTGTGTGTTAGTAGTAGTGTGTGCATGTGTGTGTGTGTGTGTGGTAGTAGTAGTAGTTGTGTGTGTGTGTGTGTGTGTTGTGTGTGTGTGGAGGGGGTGGGTGTGTGTGTGTGTGGTGGGGTGTGGGTGTGTGTATGTATGTATGTGTGTTAGTAGTGTGTAAGTGTGTGTGTGTGTGTGTGTGTGTTAGTAGTGTGTGTAGCTAGTGAAACCTGACACTCTCACATTCTCTCACACTTTTTGCAAAACACTACACACAGTGTTTTGCAAAACACTACACACACTTCTCTACATTAGACACAGAAATCGAACATGATGTCACTTCTATGCCATTTCAAAACACTGCCATTCAAAATGCCACCCATGGACCCATTGGCCAATACATGGCCCCCTGGTTGAACACCTCATTGCTTAATTCTTAACTCATCAATCAGGATGTATAATATATACTATAAAAAGACCAGCAACAACGAACAACAATGGAAGCCAACATAGCAGTGAGAGGAAGAGGTAGAGGGTAAGAGAGTGAGAGGGGGAGGAAGAGTGAGAGGTAGGGGGTAGAGCTGGATGGGGAGGATGAGGACAAAGAAGAGGACAAGAA
Organism: Melanonus zugmayeri; assembly: GCA_900302345.1. Lineage (NCBI taxonomy): Eukaryota > Metazoa > Chordata > Actinopteri > Gadiformes > Melanonidae > Melanonus > Melanonus zugmayeri. Next base: position 12,067 of record OMKN01056839.1, on the reverse strand, counting down.
AGAAGACAACTTTCTGATGAAATCCGTGCAACATTATTCGACTATGTTATCAACCGTGGTGATATGAGAGAGGCTGGACAGAGAGTCCAGCCCAACTTGAGCTGATTTACTGTTGCCTCTGTCATCCGGACGGACCGTATGGATGATGTAGAACAGCACAGATATGTTGTAGTATGGGACAAAGTCAGCTTTCATCATGCAGCCCTGGTCCAAAACTGGTTTGTTGACCACCCACCATTTCTTGTTCTATACCTTCCACCCTACTCTCCATTTCTCAAGATTTCTTTTGGAAGGTGTGTGACTGCCAGCCCTATGTGCGCATGCCTCTTCTGCAGGCAGTGGAAGAGGCGTGTGATGATATTGATGTGGGTGCTGCCCAGGGCTGGATACGACACTCAAGGCGCTTCTTCCCTCGGTGTTTAGACAGGGAAGATATCGCCTGTGATGTTGATGATGTGCTGTGGCCAGACCCAGCTAGGCGGCGAGATGAAGCCTACGTATTTTTCTTTCCTATGTTTTTTATTTTTTGTTACAGTAAAAAAAAAATTCTGTATATTTGTTCCTCAAAGTTTTCTTTTCTGTTTGCTGTAGCCTATTCGATAGAGAGCATATTTTTGGTTCACACAACTGTAATGTGTGTGTGCTGTGCATAACACTGATTTGTTGTGGAGAAAAATAAAAAGGTTTTGTTCCAACATTATTACATATGACCACCAATGATGAAAGTGCTTTTCATTGAGCACAACAGTGTGTAGTTGGTTGGACAAAAACCTGGTAATATGAATAAAATGTGTGCCATTTGGTGGCAAAGTTTGCTTTCGATAAGTGTTTATGTAGGATGCAGTGCTTCATTTTGCAGGATATATGAGGTGTTTTGCACGTTGGGTGTGTGGTTGTGTGAATTGTGTTAAGTGTTTTGAGAAAATGAACCCTGTTGTCAAAAACATGTTTTAGCAATTGCAAACTGTAAGGTATGGTTCAGCGGGGGGGGGGGCAAACACACATCAGAGGCTACAGATTGGAGATAAACGCAAGACATGACACGTTGGTCACGCAGCGCTGCTCCGGGTGCATTCTAACCCTCATCCACATTCACTTAGTCTCAAGTGTCAAACGCTTCCCTATAGCAGAACTATTGAGAAAGAGCTTGCCAGTGAATATCAATGTTACAGTTTTTCACAATTTCTTGAAACCTTCACCCATTTTCTCAAAGCTTTAAACACAAAACCAAATCTTCAAACTACATTCACAAAACCCCTGACTCTGGCAAAAACAAACAATGCCTCAAAGCCATTTAATCTGTGCTCACAATCAAACAATGCTTTCAGATCACACACACAGCCGGTCGCTATAGAAACACTACAGAGCATTCATTAGACACTACATCAGAAAACACAGCGTCCAGGGCATGTCGTTACAGATTTTTACCTGAACTTTTTGGTTTTGCCAAAAGAGATTGATTCAACAAATGGGTTCAGGCCACTGAGCATTTGGTTCAGAGAATCAGAGAAATCAGAATTCAGAGAAACACACCTCATCTTCTCTAGCACAAGACAGAAAACAAGCATGTGTGTGCGTCCTTGCATGTGTGTTTGTTTTTTGCACGTGCACACGTGAATGTATGTGCATGTGTGTGTGTGTGCAGTAGCATTCCCACGATCTTCATCTCTTTCTGCGAATCTCACAAATTCCATGGGATTCAGCAACATAAATCCTGTTCCCCTGTTATGTTGAACCTGTCAGTTCACAGAAGTTAACAGCAACCCTGGGGCTAATCTGTACTAATATGTACAGATGTACTAATATGTACTGATATGTACTAATATGTACTAATATGACACTGATAGTGTCAGCACCAAACTGAAAGATGAAATACGCACCTGTGCTCCATGTCATGCTACAACATCCAGGATTTGTGGATTTTGATGTGACGCATGAATAAAATCTGCATCCTTTGTAAAATCTGATTACCTGGTTCTACGAAACACGTAGCCTGAGAGGGACAATTTGAATATGTACCTCTCAGACACCTGTTGGACAGATGGCTCTCATCCAATCAGCTCTGGTCAGAAGCTCGTAATGGATGATATATTCTTTGTCCTTTGTCCTTTGTGTTAAAATGATCAGTTAGTAAACAGATGACTAGTTTATAATAGATTTTTGTTTGTCTTCTATTTGTTATTTGCCTTCTTTGTGCGTAACTTCCTCTATATATTGTTCTTTCTGAGTAAAACTAATCTGGGATTAGGATAAAACATGTCATGAGGTTTGATCAAATCACAAATGATGTCTCTCCCTATGGATGAAGAAGACCTCAATGTTGTGTTGATGGATTGCTAAACCCAGGAGTTAAGGTCAAAAGGTCATATTATCTATGCTAAACGTCTAAGATATAGACATATAGACGTATAGACATATATGTCTATACGTCTATATGTCTAGACATATAGACGTATAGACATATAGACATATAGACGTCTTTCTGTCTATTCTGTGTCCACCAATTTTCCTATTGTATCTGCATCCCATCTGTTATTGTATTGTATTTGTTATTGTTATTGTATTGTACTGCATCTCACCTGCTTGTCTCCACATTCTCACCCCTGTATTGTACTTGTTATTCTCTTTGTTACTGTAATTGCGACTTTGGGTCACTGAAAAGCGCTTTATAAATAAAATGAATTATTATTATTATTATTATCATTATAATATTGTCCCTGCGCATGCGCGTTGCACATGAAACACCTCCAAACCGCAACAACCACAATCCTTAGCGGGGTTATATCGTCCCTGCGCATGCGCGTTGCGCAGGTCTCCTCGTGATGACAGCAAATGACAGCCAGCGCTTTTTGACACTGCAGAAGTCAGCGTAGTCGATCGGCTCGGTGACTCCTCCGGGGATAAACGCAAACTGCGGGTCTTCGGAGAAACTGCGGGCGTCTACGACACCTCACTTAACTCGGTACGTTGCTGAATTCCCGGTGCGATGTGTTATTTTGGACGGGTTTTGTTTCATTAAATCACGGAGCTTACAGAGCTAAGCTAGTGGAGCTAGCTTGTTTTGGCTAGTCGCTGTTAGCGTAAAGGTTAGCATTTAGCTTTATTTCAGGTGAGCGACTTAATCCCCGCCGAGAGACTGGCCGTGTTTAAGTGTTCGCGGGGGGTTCCCAGTGTTGGTGGAACAACAACACGCGTGTCCAGGGCGTTTCTCCACGGCGTTTTATCTGATGTTGTCCACAACTGCTGGGTTGTTAGCTGCTGTAGCTAACCAGTGCGCATGCGCGCCCATGTCTCCCATGTCTCCCAAGTCTCCCGTGTCTCCCACCAATGCGCATGCTCTCCCTTGTCTCCCTTGTCCCCTTTTCTCCCATGTCTCCCACCAATGCTGCCATGTCTCCTCCCGTGTCATCCATGTCTCCAACGTCTCCCGTGTCTCCCATGTCCATGCCTCCCGTCCCTCCAGTGTCTCCCATGTCCATGTCTCCCACGTATCCAACAATCTGGTTCACCTTCCTCCCCATTCATGTCTTAAATACAAACAGGCAACTCGCATGAATACAATTGGAAGAAAACAAAGTGCATACCAAATAATAATATAAAATGCGAAGATTGTTTTTGTGCTAATTAGATTAATTTAGGATACGACCCATCACTTGTATTTTCCTTCTAACGTTGTGGACACTAGCTACTGAACAAAGTGTATCTCCTGTTATTGTGGAGTGTGCGTGTGGCTGTGCAGCTCACTGACAACATGGTGGACTCTTGTTGTTTACCTGGGTCTCTAAAATGGTACTCGATACCTAGTCCTGGCTATGTGTCCTATTTCTCTTTAACAAGTGCCATCTCCTTTAACTGAATCGTCCTGCTGTATGTATGTATGTATTAATGAGCGGTGCATTCTGAAACCATGACAAGCATCAATACTTTAATGAATACTTTATTGTGTTACTCATTGTGGTGGTCTTATGCACAGCTGATAAACTGTCTTCAACAAGACGATGTCAGAGGTGATTTAGATTTAGGCCTATGTAACCATTTGTGTTAAACAAGACCCCGAAACATACTGCCAACCTGACTACTTTAAGATAACAGTCTGGCTGTAAGCTCCCAGTAAGGCCGCACTCCCACATAATGATTGCATAATATACTCAAGGCTTCTACTAATATTGCCAGCTATATTCTAAGCACTGTTTTGTCAAAGCTACTATTTAAACTGAGCTTTGAATTCAGCCGGAGATCTTTTCAGGAGTTTGACATACACAATTAAAAATGGTCAACACTACCTTTTCCATTGCTAAGACAAAACTTCTGTAGAATGATTAGCGTTGGCAGGGGTTATAGTAAATAGTCAAGTTCATGTGACTATTCGAGTGATTTACAGGTGGTTTACCGCATGCGTTTGTTTTGAATGGATCATGTGGAAATACAAATATCATGTTGTGTCTTGTAATAAATTGAACAGATCTTTTTATGCGTCAGTCATAAATCTCTTCAAGAGACAGAAAAAGTTAGTTAAATGTATAGTTAAACTACCACCATCATTATAGACAGCTGATTATTTCAACCTGCTGATTATATAAAATAGTCCCTGCACTCATCTACAGCATTAGCTATACATAATGCTGGGTGGCCATTTGTCCATCCTTGACAAACCCATTTATATTTACTTCATATCGCAGTGTCCATTAACATCCATCTTTTATGATGGCATCTGCTGTACACTTGCAGATGCTGTTTGTTCTGATGATGGGGGGCAGGATAGCGTAGTGGCTTGGGTATTTGACTCGCAGCCAGAAGTTACTGGGTTTGAGCCTCACTTCCCTCAATGTACCAGTAAGCATACTTGTCCAACCTCTACCTTTTCACTTTAAGTCCGTTTGGATGAAAGTGAAATAGTACTAAATAACGAAATAGTTTCCATAATCCAAATTAAAATTGTGATTTTTATCCCTTCTCTTTATCATTACATTTTCACATTTAAATTTTGTATGGTCTCATTACTGTATTTTGAACCTGTGTCGCCTGTATCAATCACACTATTACCACCTTCACAAAGTGCTTAGAGCCCTGCTTCCCACCAATGTTATTTTATTTTCTCTTCTGCTTTAAAGTTCCTCTATTAATCAGACTTGCTGTCTGAATACACAATAATTGCCTATATTAGGAAGCACCTGACCTGAGGTTTTGGATATCGAAGCAGAATGGTTGGCTTCTTGGTTTTGTTGTTTCAGTCTCGTTAAGGCTACTACCCTCTACGTGACTGTTGAAGTCGGGGCCGACTTCGGCAGTACACACTACACAACTGGTCAACACTAGGAGTGTGGACCACCGACCCAACGGCAAGGCAAGACTCATCGCCAAGCCTAGGAACGTGGGGCTACACACATGAACACTCACATACTCATGCTAATGGGTTCAATAGGAAGAGATGCGGCAGGCTGAGGACAGACTGGTCCATACACTTGTCACAGCCCATCATACTACCAGCATTCGTCTGAACCCGAGCCGTGCATAATTTCTTAAAGATACAAAGTCCTTTAAAAAAATTTTTTATTATTATTTTGTTTTTTTTCCCTACCCCATCGTTTGTAGAAAGTGTAGAAACTGTATCAGTTCATTCCCCTTTTCTTTCTCTTGACCTCAAACCCCATTGGTCATTCTTGATCTCAAATGTCATTGGTTGTTGCCAGCGTAATCGCCAATCTCAGTCCCCACACTATGCGAGTCGGGCCCGATAATATCAAACTGGTAGTGGGAATCGGCCTTTAAGGTCTTTTCAAGGAATGTGGAAGGAATGTGCTTGTTCAACAACTTGCATGTGCATGCGTGCAAGCGATCCGTCTGCGTGTTGCCTCACCTGTGAGTCCCACCTTCTTCCGATGACAACAAGTCTTCACATTCCTTCATCCGTCAGTCCGTCAAGCTATTTGGATATTTATGAAGACTGCTGATTTGTAGATTGTTGACCGTCCATACACAACCCGTAATACAAACACTATAATCTGGAACAAAAGCTTGATACACTAGGAATGAAATACACGGCCTGTATCAAATCTGCATAACCTATTCCATTTCTCATGCATATCAACTGTGATGCTGTGCTTGTGGAGCTATCGTCTGTCCGATCGCAGTCCCAACTCCACAGTCTAGTCCAAACACAAAGAGGCCCTTTGTGCGTCGCGTTCTTTGGGATATCATTGAAATTTCATGCATTCTGGTTTTATGTCATTGCTTTTTTTGCATTCTGTGAAAGGAGAAAACCTGATTTACATATTCCAGCATGTTCAGAGATACCCTCGGCGTCATTGATAAGAATGCTTGAGGGAGTGAGGCCTTTGGTATTGTTGACATGTCAGTGTGGCTAAAACATGCTGAGCGCACCATTTTTTTTGTATGATGCAAGTGTCGTTTGAGTTAGGAATCTCCCACAGGAAACCAGACATTTTCCTGTTTTCCCTCCCGAAGGCTTTAACTTAAAATGTCCTATAGTTTATTAAAGAACAACTTTTCTTACCAAACCTGTTTTTGTGGACAATAGGTGTACAATATAAACTATAGGAATAGGAATGTGTATATTGTCTCACGCCTTGCATGGCTTATTTCTGAGGCTTTTCTTTCTTGCTACAAAGATTCTTCCCCTACTTTCAATGGGAATAATATTTTTTATTGTTATTTTATTGTTTTTTTTGGTGTAAGATGACTGTTACCATTGGCACTAGTACCTGCTATTATTTTAAAATATATTCGTATTTAAATTGTCTGTCCCCAGCATTAGAAGTAAAATAAATTAGTGTGAAATGTAAAAATAAGAAAGTAGAGAAGTATGGTAGAACATTTGTGTGTGTGTGTGTGTGAGTGTGTGCATGTGTCGGTGTGTGTGAGAGGAAGGGTTTAAGTAGGGGTGTGTGAACCGTGAACCAAGGAAAGTTCTACGGAAACAAGACTCCGCCCTCTGAACATGACATATACAGTGTCACCATGGAAACGTCTCAGGCTCCACCCCTGGGAAAGGTTCACATGGCAACAAAGTGGGGACCGTGTGTTACTGCTTTTCACCATTAACCTTCCATATTGCTCACCTAATCGACCTCTTGCCCTCTACGGGCCCCTTCCTTCGGTCTAGCTCTTAGCCTCTGTGCCCACCTACGCCTGGGGAAGATGGTGAAGCCAGACATCCACACTCTGGCCCACCACCTGAAGCAGGAGCGGCTGTACGTGGCCTCCGAGAAGCAGCTGATCCAGCGGCTCAACGGGGATGTGCTGAAGACGGCCGAGCGGCTGTACCGCGCCGCCTGGATCGCCAAGCAGCAGAGGATCAACCTGGACCGGCTCATCCTCACCAGGTCAGTGTCACTACCGCTTTCACTACTGGAGGGTAATCTACCACGCCATTGAATTCAGTCAAACAGTAGTTTATTTTATTAAATAAACTTAATGACTTTTTTTTTTGGATAGATGAAGAGACCAAGGGCACTTGCAAATAATCATAATAAACACACGTATACACATTAAATGGATGCTGCTATTCCTGACATTTCTAGCCTGGCTCTTATTTTGGGGTTTTTGGCAGAACTGATACAGTTTCTGCTGAGAGCAGGTATCGGTTTGTCTGCCGGGAACAAAGAGCGGTTGAACACAACCTTTTTCATTTTCAAACATCCCCTTTTTAAGAAATCATTCAATGCTGTCAAACGGGGAATCCGATTCTGACGTCACAGTACAGCAACAAGTCAAATCGATGTTTTCATACATTTAAAATCATTCGATAATTCAGATGTACAAGAGACAAGTGCCTTTTTGTTTGTCTCGAAACGTAAGAGGTCGACGGTAGATTGGGTTTCAAGCTCTCACGATTTGCCCTAGAACAAATCTGTTTTGTATTAAGCTAAACTGTGTCACCAGAGTGTGTCCCAAAATGACATAAAAGGGTCACTGCTTGTTTGATTTTCCTCGATGTGTATCTTCTATTGGTCGATACGATACAACGGTATTGGTGGTATCAGGGTTCCCACGCATCCTGGAAAACCTGGAAATTCATAGACTAGATTTCCAGCCATGGAAAACCTGGAAAATTGACTAAAATGACCAAATGTCCTGGAAAAAAATCTGTCGTCCTGGAAAATTTGAATTATATTTTAGCTGTTTTGTGTGCTGTCCTGGATTTTCAAGAAAATGTCCTGGAAAATAATTTCTCAAAAAGAGTGGGAACCCTGGGTATTAACATCTTGTGGCCTCTTTGCAGAGGGGCTCTGGGCTGTTGTTCCACCACAAACTGCAGAGTAAGGGCAGCCCTTGGATCCCATAATGTGCTGCACCACCATTGGCCTCTTTTACCACAATTCACTATCCTTGCCTTAGGATGAGGAAACGTCTCTGTCCAGACGTCCTGCCAAAGCCCTCCATAGAGCCCATTCCCCCGTTTAATAATAACCAAACGCTCCGGTCCCCACAGCGCCGAGGCCTCGCCGTCCGAATGCTGCCAACACGCCAAAGTGCTCGAGGACACTCAGTTCGTCGACGGTTACAAGACGCTGGGCTTCCAGGAGAGCATCTACGGCGAGTTCCTGGCCAGGCTGAGGGAGAACCCCAGGCTGGTGGCGTCCTGCCTGGTAGCCGGAGAGAGGCAGAACCAGGACCACAGCCAGGGGGTCGTCCACACCGTGTTCACCTCCCTCTACGGAAACTGCATCATGCAGGAGGACGAGAGCTACCTGCTGCAGGTCAGATTCCCTGCCTGGGTCTGGTGCCAGGCAGTTAAAAACAATCAAATGAGTCAAAAGTATTCATTGATTTACCAATTGCTTTCTATTATGTTTAACATGTTTTTTTCTGGGTAAAATGTTGGAATGAAGTTGACATTTTCAGTATTTCAAACTTGTTACCGTTATTTAATAATAAATTATTCAATAATATCTGTCTCTATGAAACTTCCTGAAGACGTATAGACCAAGCTAGCTTGGAGGACTCATAACGTGTACCTAGATTCGGTTAGACGGTGCATGTCGACACGTCACGCCTCTTCTCTCACTGTCCCCCCCCCCAGGTGTTGCGGTACCTGGTGGAGTTTGAGCTGAAGGAGAGCGACAACCCGCGGCGGCTCCTGCGGCGCGGCAACTGCGCCTTCAGCGTCCTCTTCAAGTTGTTCTCGGAGGGCCTGTACTCGGCTAAGCTCTTCCTCACCGCCACCCTCCACGAGCCCATCATGCAGCTGCTGGTGGAGGACGAGGACCACCTGGAGACGGACCCAGCCAAGGTGACGGAGCGCCTCACGCCCGCCCAGCAGGAGCGCTTCGGCGAGAAGGGCTCGGAGGGGTACCGGCAGCGGGTGCGGGCGGCGGTGGAGGCCAACGAGGCCAAGCTGGTTGCCCTGGTGAACAAGTTCATCGGCTACCTGAAGCAGAACACCTACTGCTTCCCGCACGGCCTGCGCTGGATCGTGTCGCAGATGTACAAGACGCTGTCGTGCGTGGAGCGGCTGGAGGTGGGCGAGGTGCGCACCATGTGCACGGACCTGCTGCTCACCTGCTTCATCTGCCCGGCCATCGTCAACCCCGAGCAGTACGGCATCATCTCTGACGCCCCCATCAACGAAGTGGCCCGCTTCAACCTCATGCAGGTCGGGGTTCGGACCGCAGCGCTTTGCTCACGGGGTCGCGGTACGTTAACACAGCGTAAAACCGTGTTGTTTTTTTTTCAGGTAGGACAACTTTTGCAACAACTGGCGATGGCGGACGATGGCGGAGACCCCAGGAGAAAAACCAGCTTGTCCAAATTTGACAAGGTAAGAGGTTTCACCTCGCTGCCAATATATTCACTATATTCTATATTCTCTTATTATTACATCATTCTGGGTTTGACTCTGCAGAGTTGTGTAGCTGCCTTTCTGGATGTGGTGATTGGCGGAAGAGCAGTGGAGACCCCGCCCATGTCCTCGATGAACCTTCTAGAGGGCCTCAGCAGGACTGTGTTTTACATGACTCACGGTCAGCTGCTGACTCTGGTAGGCTGCTGATTCAACAGTTTCTAGTGATGGCCAAGGAGAACAACCACAACAACGTATATTATAAAGTATTTTTAAACTAATTACATGCATCATGATTATGAATCAGTTATAAGTTATCAGTTATACATCTAGTTATTTGAATATGTTGGTGCTAAACAAAGGTTTAGAGTTTTAGCCTAAATGTTACAGGGTTTCCCACAAAAAGGTTTAGTGGAGGGGGAAGTGCTTCTGAGCGTAGGGCTGCACCCTAAAATGTGAAGTCAAATCATCGTTCTGAGTCGACTCAAATTCTCTGTCAAATGGTTGTGGGTTTTAAAAAGCATGTGCGCTATAATAATAATAAAATAATAATAATAATAACCAAATCAAACTAGTTATGGAGGCTGCTGTAGGCAAGATGTGAGAGTTAAATAAACGCCCCAAAGAAACGCTCCCTCCCGCCCTACGTTTCTCTGCCACTGAGAAGTGTTGCATTCACGCACCTGTGGTGGAGCTTAGCTGTATGTGATGCAACCAATCACTGAACCAATCGGAGAAGAGATGCCGTGATTGGTCAGAAATTTGGTGGGAGTAGTCTAAAATCTAAATTGTCTCGTACAGCACAGTCAACTACAAACGGATATTCTTACATTTCACGCACTAATACCTGATGTATTTTAAACAAATTGCACTGAAATGATGGCTCTTAGATCATATAGGTATTATTATACATACATATAATACATATATATATATTATTATGTATATATCTTGCCTACAGCACATTCTAATAGGCCTACATCAATTGCATTAGATTACATAGGCTACTAACCATGGGTAAGAGAAAATAATAATAATTATTGTTATATTATATGTTGGATTTAATGAGAGATCTACAACTAAAGACTTTGATGGGCGGTAAAAAGTCTCTAAAGTCTCTAAAACGAGCTGTGCATGTTTACTCTGTATTCACGCTCCGTAATAAAGTGATCTTAAGCAGGGAACGCATGGGTCAATCTAGCGGTGTTAACTAAAAACAAATGGCGTTAAAGCAGTTAATGCCACTAGACCCGCGGTGACTCGGGAGTCAGACCACTCAGTCTGCCTTTCGCCTTTTGTTTGTAGAGACGGTTGGCCTGTAGACACAGCTGTGGGAAACCCTGTGTTATGAGTAGCCCTGGACCGGCTGGTTTACTGTAAACCTTTGTGTATTTTTAAACAGTGACGGTTTAGATTCCAGTGCAGACAAGCCCCAAACCTGTCCGTCAAGAAATTAAGCCTTTTCCAATGAATGATGAACAAATGTTGAAACATCACCGTCATCATCATTACGTTGGTTCACAACCGGGGTCCAAAATGAATAACGCGCCACCAGCCGACGGCAGATAGAGTTGACGGTCGACCATTATAACTAAAAGTAAATCGTGGACTCCGTTCACGACCCCCACAGGTGGACTTTGTGCGGAGCGTGATGGCGGGGGACCAGCTTCGGGAGGAGGAGCACGCCGCCCTGGAGAGTCTGGTGGCCACCGTGCCCCTGACCCGCACCGTGAAGAGCAGCAACAGCCTGGAGCTCACCCCGTCCAACACGCCCCAGCTCTCCCCGGCCACCACCCCGGCCAACAAGAAGAACCGACTGCCCATAGGTACCCGGCGCCCCCCCGCTTGACACCGCCTCCTGTTTGGGTATTATATCGCTGTATCGAAGAGAGGGGACTCAGAGCTTCCCGTCTTATAGCTCCAGTGGATGTGGTTGGAATTGAAAAGCGAGGTTGAAGGAGGCGAGGACGCACGGTTGCCATTTATAATCCCGTCGAAACCATGCGTTTGTAAATCCTTGTAATTGCAATTAATAATAATAATTGAAAATTGATGTATGAAATGCACACGACTCAATTATATTGTCTAATTATAATACATATAATAATATGATGCATAATAACAAGCATGTCACGCACAACATTGAACGCTCGGCGGCATAAAACACCACAGAACCACACGTCGGCGCTCTTATGATTCGCCGCTAAAAGGGTCGGAGGGTCGCTCGGCATTTCCTTCGGCGCTCCGGAGCCGTAAACACGGCGC
>OMKN01056814.1:7231-19171 GCA_900302345.1 Melanonus zugmayeri | reverse complement strand
CCAGACTCCCAACAGACTTGTCCAGCAGCGTAGCGCATAGCACCCAGATAGCAGTATAGCAGAAGGATGTTCTTGCTCGACTTGTGCTGTTGTTGGCTGTCGGCAAGCAAACGTTTCTTTTCACACCTTGCCCAAAGATTGTAACATACAAAACGAGTGGCTGGAATGTATTTTTACCCCATTTCCAAGTGTAAAAAAGAGGTTTGTTCGGCGCATTTTACCGCAGTGCTGAAGGATATGGCGATTCCCACTTTGTTGGGCCCACGTCAAACCCGCAACCAGTAAGTAGCCTTTAATTACGTGCATCTTGTGTTTGAGCAAAGAAAAGCCATCGCTGTGGACCCAGCCGTAGGGGCAGCAGAGTGCAACCTGACTCAGGGGCGATGTTAACTTTATGCACGTTTAAATTGGTCCTGAATGGAAACGGGAACATCCAGAGAAACTGCTTGACGTACAGGTATGTTTGAGAAGCAAAATTGGGTATTTTTGTTACACAGGTCACATGCATGACTGATCAATATTAAAATGTATACAAAACCTGATGTATTCCACGTTAACTGTCACAGCGGTGCCTCTGTTTGAATGTAATACTACGTCACTTCCTGTGCTGTAACAAAACAAGGTATGCATTGGAACATCCAGGGTCTCAAGTTATTTTAACCACAAACATGACATGCCATTTTGAGTCACAAGGCTTGATAATTTAAAATATATTTAATTATGATCTTCTTTAGGAAGGAATGATAAAATAGTAATACATTGTCATTATTTGTATAAATAGTAGTCTTTTCCGGCACATCATACCAGACAAAAAAAATGCAGCTGTCTTTCTGAAAAGTGTTGGACGGTTGTGGAGATACAATAACCAAGAATGGCTCACTATTCTTGTGTGGATCAATTTAGTCCTATGTGCTTGTTTCGTTTATTAAAACACAAATGGAAACTTGTCCTTCCTCATCTTATTCTCCCTCTTCTCCTCCTCCTCCAGCTCTTCACCACTTGGCAATAAGGCCGTTTGAGCTCTTCTCCACCCCATGGTACTGTGTGCGCATCAGCTGCTTGGTCTTCCCCTCCCCTGCGCTGTGGAGCCAGGACTGGTAGAGCTCCATGACGCGGGCATCCTCCTCGGGGACGGAGGGCATCTCTGCGTTGTAGAGCTGCTCCACCTGCTGCATGAGTTCCTTGCTGGTCTGATCCGGCAGGGCCTTCAACTGGCCACCTCCATTCAGAGAGCCTTAGCATGATAATGATGATGATGATGATGGAGGCGGGGTAGAAAGAACAACAGAGAATATGTCTCATTTGGTAGTAGATAATAACAGGGTGACGCATCTGAGTAGGTGTTTAAGGCCATAGGAGAAATGATTTGATGAATTTAAAAAAAAGTTTGAGAAGTGGATTTATAGGCCGGAAGCTGTGGCTGCCATGTAAACTGGTAATATGTATTAGAAGCTGTTGATCTATTTGAATGGCTTTACTATTCACTTTTTTTGATGTATATACACACACATATATATATATATACATATATACACACACACATACACTTTTGTCATTCTTAATACTTTTTTCTTAACAGCATTCCATCTGAAATATTACATCAACATTGGATTAAATATTGTATAAAACGACCAATAGTCATCCCAGCAATATCAAGGTGTTTATTGAAAACGTGTTGTGTGTGGAGTTTTGTGTTTTTCTTCCTTTCCTCCCCTCCTTACCTGAGGGACAGGCCATGACCTCCACAAAGTGGTACGGGGACTTTCCCCTCTTGAGTTTCTGCACCAGGTTCTGGATGTTACGGAAGCCGTACGCAGTGGCGAAGCGCAGCAGCACCACGCCATCCTTCTCCAGGGTCACCTCCTGGAAGTCCTTGTTCCTACGGGTGGGGGGGAGATGGTAAGAGGGCAGGATGGTGAAAAAAACTGGGTTCGATCCCTTAATGTCCACTGCAGCCTACCTGTAGGCATCGTTGAAGCAAGATGCCCCAACACCCTATACCTGCTCATTAATGATGTATCTGAAATCACTAAGTCACTTTGGATGAAAGCAACTGCTAAATGACCAAATAGTCATTTGTAGAAAGACTTTAATCAGATCACATTACTATGATTTGGAGAAAAAAGTCAGATTATTTTTTTCTGTAAATCATCGTGATAGTAATCAGGGATTTTACTATGCAAAGCAACTAGACGACATACTTGAGTGTCTTGTAGTTGAGCTCCTTCACCTCCACTCCGAACAGCTTCTTGGCAGTGTGTGTGAACACGTGGTGGAGGTAACCCCCGGACCCACCACCCGCATGACTCAGTAACTCATCCCCGTTGACGTTGCTGAATCTGCACACAGTTATACACACTCACCATCTGAAACACTTTTACATTTATTAATTTGTTTCCATAATTGCAGTACATTTTTCACCCCAAGACCTTTTTGTTCAATTCAAAACAGTTTAAAATAGAATATTGGTGGCTATGTCTATGTGTCTCAGTAGACCCTTGCCACACAAGTGGATTTTCTGGGCTCCGAAGACAACCATTGACACAGGTCGATTACTGTTGTTGCAACCAGTTTATTGGAGATGTAGGTGGTAAACGCTGACATGTCTCAGCTTTCTCCCCCGAGGGTGTGGTGATGGCTGGTTTAACCTGTGCGCCTTGATCACTCATGCAACAGGTGTGCAGCCTCACGCAGCCCCAGAGCCTAATTAGTCTGACTCGGGTCAGGTGAGGCTGCTTAAACCAGCCATCAACCACATACACTCATGTCTTTCAATTTGTGTATTGTTTGATGTCATCTATTTATATTTGTTGATGTTTTCCTCAGAGAGCTTCCCCTTTTCTGAAATGACATATGGGAACAAACCCATCTTCTAGTACCAGTTAGCATTTTTAATTTCTCCAGTGCCTTTTGTGGAACAGGAACGAGCACTGGTTCAACACTGATTTACCTGATCAATCACTTACAGTTCATCTAGGGGTGCCGCCTCCACCTCGTTCAGAATCACCTTCTCCTGCTCCAACATAGTCAGAACTTCTCCTGCAACGACATCAAGTGGACAATGCATCAAGTCAAGCAGAAGAAGATATGGATGGTCACACACGCACACACAACCTACCAGAGGTGATGACGAGGTCCACCTCCCGAGACTCTGCTTCATTGAGATAGAAGTCAGGCCGGGAGGCCTCTAGTTTCTTATCATAGCAAGGCATCACCGCTACGTGGAAAATCTGCTGAGGATTCAAGCCCTGACCACAAGACGAAACACTGTCATCAGCATCATAGTTTACAGTTAATCACAGTTAATTAATGTGTGAAATGAAGTGTACAGGTGTGTTTTTTTAGGCAATTTAGGCGCATTCCTATAGGACAAAGTAAACCACGAGAAACCAATGACCAATCAACCACTGGAAAAATTAACAATATATCCGTCATGTATACACAAGCTTATAAACAGACAACCACCGATACCGAGAGGCCATTGGGTTATTTTGATTAGGTCAGGTTATCTGCAGCTCTTCCCTCACCTGTGTTCCAGCGAAGTAGTCCTTCACCAGGGATCCCATCATCTGCTGGGGGGAGCGCGCGGTGCTGATGTACGGAAGGATGAAGTCCCCGTGGGTCTTCTCAGCATAGCAGATCCAACCTGAGTGAATGTAAACACACACACATACATGCTTCAATCTAAACCAAGGGTGTTGGTCATTTTTCAGATAAAGAGGCTAATGTTTATTTAGTTCAGCATGAAAAAACGTACAGGTTCAGAAAGGTGTAGTGAACTTCACTCACTTCAAGGCAGGAATAGGAAGATTTACATTACAACATTAATAGTAAACACAGTCCTGGATTATATATTTCTGGTACTGTGACAACAGTGTAATATAGAGAGCACTACATCCCCCAGCTCTGGATAACAGGCATGTCTGGGTCATGTCTGGACCATCTGAATGTAATAATACCTGGGCAGGAGGATGTCAACATGGGCAGGGCAGTCTTGTCCTGGTCCCTCCTCTGGAAGCGCTCCAGGAACTCCTGCTGGCTCTCCAACAGACTGAAGGTCCGGCTGAAGCCTGTGTCGAAGACGTGATGGACCCCTGTAATGTAACCCCAGCATTGTTAGGAACATGTTACTACTAGAACGCCAGGCTACATCCAGATTCTGCCAATGTATAAAATAACAAAACCCGGTACAGCGTTTTTTTCATCTGTTTACAATGATGGTAAATTTCCTTCGTTCCCTTGCCGTAGATATACTGAATAGGTAAACCGTCTCTCAACCAATAGGCATGTTTTTGTTTATTTCCATAGCTATCGGTCTTAATAACAAACACGGTCTCGGAAGCTACCTACCGGATCATCTTCCTAATTCAAATAGTAAAACCAACACAAAGTTGACACAAACATATAGGGCTGGACTACACTGATTGCAGCGTGCGCCATGTTATGGAAAAGACATAGACGGAGCCAGGGAGAAGTCAATCAAAACGGGATCTGACACACCCACATGTTTTTGGCAAAGTCTCAACAGCAAAATTAGCTGCTTTTTTTTATCTAAGTTTTCTAATAGTTATGAACTTTTTTTTCACTCCAATTTTTGTGGATGCTTAATGAACCCAACTATGATATCATATATGCATTTTTATTATTTCAAGCCAAGTGTCCAGGGCCTTTAAGGGACAAATACAAGTACTGCTAAATATTCAATTCAATTCACATGTGAATTGAATTGAATATTTAGCAGCCAGGTTGTACTATGACTGGAGGTACTTGGCGTTTCCACTGACCAAGGCCTTTGAAGAAGGAGGTGAGCCTCCTCCCTGTCTCACTGCCGCTCATCCCGAAGCGTGCGGCCAGGGAGGCTCTGGACTGGGGCGACACCGACACCACCACCACCACCTGGTCTGTGTCACTGGCCAGCTGGGGAGGGGAAAGAAAAGACATGCTTGTGTGCATATCTGCCATATGGATTGTGCATCATCCAACTCCATAGTAAGAAATACATATCCATTTACTGTTTAGCAGAAGCTTTTCTCCAAAGTTATGAGCAGATATAGGGGTTAGGCATTTTGCAGATTGGTTGTGGACTTTGGGATTGAGGTCAGTATACCACTCGGCAGGGAGTCGAACACCCTAGCTACTAGAGTACGTAGCCCCATGTCAAGTAAGTAGCTTACCTTAAATATCATGCATCTTCTTGTTGTGTCATTGGTGTCATGTACCTTATTGTTGCGGAGCACCTTGAAGATCTCCTCGTGACTCTGTTGGGCGATCAGGACACTTTCAGCTGAGGTGACACAGCCGCTACACGCCAGACAGTCGTTTAATGTGATCTTGGCTTTCTCCAGCTTCTGCTTCCCACCGTCCTATATCAACGTCAAGGCGGTTTAGTTTGAATACATGTTAAGAGGGGGTTGCTGTGTTGGTTAAATGGTCGTACTTGGCTTGAGAGCTACGACCTACCTGGTTGATTTGGAAGTAGCTGCCATCTTCTTCTATTTGTATTTTGGAAACAGCGCCTGGCTTCTTTTCTAATTTGACAGGTTTGACACATTCCTGTTAGGAAAAACTACATGTGAATTCTTCCAATATTGAATTACACAATATTAACGGTTGCATAATATGCCTTGCTCAAAATATGCAGTAGTGTACCTCGTGGTGGTTATGATTGAAATTATATGAAATACATTTCCAACACACTCCTTTTGATTGATCAGATGTTTTCTTAGTGCCAACATTAACATAGTGCCGAGTCATGGTGAGTAAAGGACCAACACATGGCGGTACAACTACTAGTTAACGATGCATGAAGAAGCGACATCACAATATCAACCAGAATATAAAGTGACTACAATCTCACATTAACGTTCATATATCTCGGTCAATCGGACTACATGAGGTTTATGCGCTGATAAAACTCCAGAGCACACCGTCTCCCGTGTCAACGTCACCGGCGACTAAAACATCACGGCGATGACAGCACCTATCTTCAACAATATGTCAATCAAATCAGACGTCATATTATAGATGTCAGTTACCTGGGACGGTGTGATGAAGTCGTCGAGATCTGTCAGCCTCAACACGCCACTGAAGTGAGACGCCATGTCTGCCGCACTGCCGTAAAGTGGCGGTTGTTTGGCTCGGTGTCGTGACTCGCGACGCTTACGCAGAAGTGTCATCATAACCGAATGGGTTTCTGTGGTTCAATGAAAATCTCTGCTAAACAGAAATCACCCATATATATATATATATATTCTGCTTCTAAAGGATGTTGAAGGATTCGCAATATATATTATGCTTGTTGCATGTTGTGCTACATTCACGTATCTCAACAGTGTTGTTTCGTGACTGATCAGACGTTGTTGACTGCTAAAGTGTGTCAAAGTGAATGCGTGTCGATGTTGACCAGCCATGTCTCAGCATTGGTTTAAGTAGGCTATACCACTGAAAAGAGAAATCAAACTAAACTTAAAATGAAACAAAACCTAATAAATAAAATAATAAAATAAAATAACACACATAATATACCAAAAGCAGACACATGCGATGCTAAACGCGTGAATACAATTGACTAATGCAAAAATGATAAAAAACAACAACTGGGGGGGTCTCCTTGCATCGGCACAGTTGTTGTTGTTATGACTACGTAAGTCGTAAATCCGCCATGTTTTTCCATCGGCGGCGTTGCGACAGAGACGGAGAGTCCGAACGACATGAGTGTAGAAAGCGATCATACGGCAGAGAAAGAGAGCCGGCGCACGGAGCACGGCGACGCCATCGCTGTCCAAACAACTCTCGGCGACGAAGGTTTAATGACTTTAATACAAAAAAGTGGACTTAATAATAGCATGTTTGTTCTTGGGGCCCGCTTCTGTGGGCATGTGTAGCTAGCGGCTAACCGCGATTAGCTAGCGATGTTACTTTGCATCTTTCGTGTTTTTGGGGGTCTTATTATATTTGCGGTTCTGTCGTCGGTAAATGAGCAATTTCGATGGTCCTATTTGAAATGTGCATGTACAAAAAAAACCACACGTTAATAACAACCACGGTTGTTATTAACGGTTTTTGTCATTTGAATGTTTTCAGATGAAGATGTGCACAAGTGCGGTCGGTGTCAGTCGGAGTTCTCCACCCTCGATGCCTTCATTCAACACAAGCTGCTCCAGAACTGTAACAAACGGCAGCTTGAGCTACACGAACAGGCCGTGGTCCCCCAAGATGCTGCACAAGAGGTAAGAAAGGATCATAAACGAATCATCCGATCGTGATGAGCCTGTTGTATTCCCACGTTTCTTATCTACTGGCGCAAATGTCTTTTTTTGTGTGCGCAAGGTTTCGGCAGCCGCTGACACCACCACCCAAGTGACAAAAGTGGTGGAGGAGGCATCTTCAGATGAACCCGAGAAAACCGACCACACTGGTGATTCTGCATGGCTATTGTTATTTTAAAACGATATACTTAATGTAGCAGACACAAAGTGGGTAGGTGTTCTTGAGTGTTTCGCCTTCGAACCCTTCGGTTGGGATTAAAACACCCTAACTATCCTACGCTGTCATCTCATCATATGTGCTGGTCGTGTGTTTCCCACAGGTGAACCAGATGTGTTGTTGGGCCGAGGACAGCGGAGGAGAACTGCTTCAGCGAAGGCCAACGCACGGGTCGTCCACAGCAGTAAGCCGCAGATCTCGGACACCTCGGACGCCAAGCAAGCATACGAAGTGAACGAGGAGGGACGCTACGTCTGTTACATGTGTGATAAAACATTTAAGACTGTGAGTTGTTAAACACGTTCATCTTTTGACTGTAGAGACCAAATGACCTGAGTCAATTAGTCGCGGTAGGTAGATCAAGGGTACCCATGCTGCTGTCGGTGCACCGCTCCAAAAATGGAACTAGACATCAAGGTGACGGCTGGTCCCGCTTGGGGGCTGAGATGTTTTCCGGTTCATTTATGATAGACTAGTTGAGGAGGTTGGCGTGTTTGTTCACATGTACGACATCGTCTTCACATTATAAAAATCACCAGATGTCTCTGAAATAGTGACAAACATTTATCGGGACTATGCTCAGAATCACAGACGCAGAACCATACATACAAGCACCACCACAGAAACCTATGGCGGCTGTTCAATGCAGAAGTGTAATTTGGGTTTGTTTTTTTAATAGAAAAATTATCCCAATGAAACTAACAGCAGGGGCGGCGTTTTGCTCCTGCTTCAGTAACGTGTCTTCTTTGACTTTGCCCTCACCAGACCAACATCCTAAGGACCCATTTGAACACCCACAGTGAGCAGAAGAACTTCGCCTGTGAGCTGTGTGGCACCGCGTTCCGCACCAAAGGCTCTCTGATCCGCCACTATCGCCGCCATACAGGTACAGGAAGTGACATGTTCTTCATTTGAATCCAGTGTCTCCCAACCTTGGGGTCAGGACCCCACCTGGGGTCGCCTGATGTGCATATAGGGACGTGGGTTATTGCGACTGTAGTTATTTGATGATATCTGACGAAAGTAAATAAATGTATGTATATATATATTAAAGGTTTTGACGGTCTCAGAAATGTCCTGTGTATATATGAACAGGCTGCTGCCTCATGATTTGTAGCCACGAGCGAAGTAGTGTAGCGCGATGTGGACACATTCACCGGGACATTGATATTACAGGCAGTGTTTATAGGGTTAAAACGATGTATGTGGAAGCAGATACATAAATAGACCTAATAATGGCCCCAAAGACCCACTGCTTTAATCTGTTAATTCTGGTGAAATAGTAGGTCATTCTAATTCCTTCCGATGTGATGTGCTCTATCTCTTAGACGAGCGGCCGTACCGGTGTGTTCTGTGCGGCTTGTCCTTCCGAGAGTCTGGTGCCCTCACCAGGCACCTCAAGTCAATCACACCCTGCACGGAGAAGATCCGATTCCACCAGTACAACGAGATCCTGGTTGGCAAGGACGGCATTCAGAAAGGTCACGGTTCTTTATGATTAGGTTTTGTCTGTGGAGCCTGACTTATTTCTTTCTCAGCGATGGCCAATTGCCAATTGCCAATTGTTTTACAATGTGCAGTATCAACGATTCGTATAGTCGACAAATTGATGTTAAATACAATTCTCACCAATGGAAACTAAATATGAACCTGACTTTTCTAAAGAGACTTTTATTTGTATTTTGGTATTGTTTGATTGGATTCATATTCAATTGGATGTTTGGTTGTTTGCCCCTCTTATCTTGCAGGCGTAGAAACTATGGTGGTAATGGAGCCCCGTCCCCCCCGGGATGACCCCGAGGTCATACACCAAGTGCACTTCACCGTGGAGGAACAACAAGTAGGTCTACACACGTCTGTGCTTTCCATTTGTCCCAATATTATTAACTTTGTTTCACAGATTACAGAGCATAAACTAGCATATCCTTTTTTTCCCCAGAATAGTTTAGATAATGTTTGACTCCCTGCCAAAAGGGTTAAATTCCCAATGTCCGCTGCCTACCTGTAGGTATCCTTGAGCAAGATGTAACCCCTACCTCGCATTCATTTTTGAACACACACACACACACACACACTCAATAACTAGAATAGTACAATGTAGTGTAGAATGTACAGTAGAATGTAATGACAACCACTGAGCGATGTCGACTATCCCCCTCTGGTGGCCAGGTGGTGGTGGAGCAGCTACCTACCGAGGCACTGGTAGCTACCGAGCCCGTGGGGGACAACCTCATCTGCCAGGCCATCATCAACTCTGGCATCGGCCTGGAGACGGAGACCACGGCGACGGCGACAACAACAACAACAGTGGCGCCGGTGGTGGTAGAGGAGGAAGAGGTAGAGGAGGAGGAGCATGAACAGTCCCCCGAGACAATCGAAAAAGTGGTCTTTGATGACCTCGATTCGGAGCAGATCCATGTTACTGAGGAGTATGTCGAGATGGAGATGGAGGAGGAGGAGGAGGAGGAGGAAGAAGTGAGTGTGTGTGTTTGTGTGTGTGTGTGTTTTGATTGCGCTTGCGTCACGGAGGATTTCAATCTCAAAACAATTTTTTCTTCAGGAAATGTCAGACGGAGAAGAGTTTCAGAAGTCGTCCAAACTGCACAAATGTCCACACTGCAACCGTGCCTTCAAGGGCCTCAACTACCTGCGCTTTCACATCAAAGGCCACTCGGGTAAACACAGGCCCCCTGCTGGGCACACTGTCACTGTATAATAGGGCTGCATAATCAATTGCATATTAATCACGATTTTGGCCTCTGCAATTAGCCAATTGTGAAAGGTCACAATTAATTTATATAAAAATAGCTAAACAAAAATAAAAACAAGTAATGCAATTATTATTATTATTTTTAAATAAATTAATTGTGAGTGTTCACAAATATATAAACATATATATTATAATATTTAATCAATCATCTATTGATCACAATCCCAAAATAATCATTTTTGTCATTGTGCAGCCCTACTGTATAGGTAGAATTATACTTATTTTGTGTGGAATAGCCACAATAGCCCGTAGGTACACCCTGGGTCTCTACGTCACTGGCATAGCCCACAGGGGCTGTAGTTCACGGGCTTCTCCAGAAATCTAAAGTACACTAAAAATGAACCAATGCAAACTACACGTGACAGACGACTTGCTTTGTCTTTTCTTATGTTCCGGGTCATTTCTGATAGACGAGTTGAGGATGAACATGTGTACACGTGTTCATTTGTACGACACATCATCAGCACATTATAAAGACCACCAGATGTCACCGAATTAGGGACATTTGCCGATTTCTGGTGGACTATGCTCAGAATCACTGACAGAACCATAAATGCAGGCAGAGATCCACGGCGTACCTACGACGGCTGTTTGACGCAGAAATCTAAATTCAACCTTATGTCCTCATCATGTCAGTAGTAATAAAACTGACATTCTTCCCTGCTACCCAGGTTACAAGCCCTTCAAGTGCGCACTGTGCCAGAAGGAGTTCCTGACAGGCTACCTGCTGAAGAAGCACATGGACGTGCACGTGAGCGAGAGGAGGTACAAGTGCGGCGAGTGCGGCAAGCTCTACAAGACCATCGGGCACGTGCGCGAGCACATGCGCGCCCACTCCGACGAAAGGCCCTACCACTGCACCAAATGCAACAAGGGATACAAGACTAAGGTGAAATGACCGGGTATACTTGATTTAGTAGACATTGGGACATTGGGGTTCAAACCCAGTAACCTCTTGTCTAAACACTAGACCTGCCCCAAACCATTGTCTGTTCATGTACACACACACACACACACAAATAAGTTGTGTATGTCCTTGTTCAGAATGCCCTGCAGGTCCACCTGCGCACGCACGCGGAAGACAAGCCCTTCGTGTGCCAGTTCTGCCTGCGGGGCTTCCGGGAGAAGGGCTCCCTGGTGCGCCACATCCGCCACCACACCGGAGAGAAGCCGTACAAGTGCAACAAGTGTGGGCGGGGCTTCGCCGAGCACGGCACCCTCAACCGCCACCTGCGTGCCAAAGGTCAGGAAAACATGTGACTTGACCTAATGGTTCACGCAAACATTCAGGTCGCTCAGATTTGAACTTGGGGAACTTAAATTCCACTTTAATATTATGTTCAATGAATGTGCAATTTCATAGTTCAGCTTAATATGCAATATGTATTTCCATTTGCCACTTGGTTATGCATGTTTTATAGTTATAGTATGTGTATTTTATGTCTATGCATATTTTCTATGTACATTTTTGTGTATATAGTCCCATTTTTATTACACACATTTATTTTTGTATAAAAGCACATTTGTCTATCTTCTTATTGCCTTTTAATGTACATTTGTGTTTTATATTTTCCATTTCCTATATCTTCTATAGTGTGACCAGTGATTGTAATGGAAACAATTTCCCACCACCAAAATCCCACCTCGGGATCAATAAAGGAATCAATGGATTACTACTATTCCCT
>OMKN01056786.1:7500-12761 GCA_900302345.1 Melanonus zugmayeri | reverse complement strand
TAGGCAGGTCAGGAACAGGACTAGGAACAGGGCTAGGAAGGTCAGGAACAAAGCTAGGAAGGTCAGGAACAGGGCTAGACAGGCCAGGAACAAGGCTAGGAAGGTCAGGACCAGGAACAGGGCTAGGAAGGTCAGGACCAGGAACAAGGCTAGGAAGGTCAGGACCAGGAACAAGGCTAGGCAGGCCAGGACCAGGAACAGGGCTAGGAAGGTCAGGACCAGGAACAAGGCTAGGCAGGCCAGGACCAGGAACAGGGCTAGGAAGGTCAGGACCAGGAACAGGGCTAGGCTGGTCAGGACCAGGAACAAGGCTAGGAAGGTCAGGACCAGGAACAAGGCTAGGCAGGCCAGGACCAGGAACAGGGCTAGGAAGGTCCGGAACAGGAACAGGACTAGGCAGGTCCAGAACAGGGCTGGGTAGCTGAGGAGCAAGTGCCTGAATCCTCTCCTAGGATACATCCAACAAGGCGGTCCTGACGCTCCAAGCCGGCTGCCAGGAACGTGGATAATGGCAAAATCTCTGCTGGGTTCATTGTTTTGGTTCCTTCTGTCACAGCTTGCACAGGGAGGTGAAACCGAATGCAGAGATCAGACTCAGGGTAGGTACAAAAGGAAGCTTTACTTACATGACAACACGCAGCCAGAAACAAACCAACAGCAAACAAAGGAACCGACAAACTGGGGCAGAAACTACTGGGGCCTTAAATACACAGAACACAGGTAAACAGAATCACTAATCCACACGGGTGACAAACATGACACTAACGACACAAAGGAAAGCGGTGGTGGGTGGGGTTGGGGCCGGATCGTTACACTCATCTCTGTCAATCCCTTTTTTTGGGGGGGAAAACACACACACACACACACACACACACCCTAACACACTGCTGTACCCGGAGGGTGTGTGGTGTAAGCAGCCAGGCCTGATAAATGAAAGTGTCTCGGAAGAGGAATGAGCTCCTTCCTTGACCTCGCTCCTGGCATGGGGCGTCCGCCCCCAGACTACCTTATCACCAGACAAATGTTCACCGCCACACACACATCAATCTGCACCAAAAATAAATAAAAAAATAAAAAATAACCGTACACTTTCAAAATAACCCGCCAAGTATTCATCAACAGGAGGTAAAAAAAAAGTTCATCCATCAAACCCAAAGCACATACCGCGTTTTATGACACATGGCAATAACAGTGAAAGTACCGCAAACAGCCTCTATATATTTCATCCTCATCCCTTTTTTACTTGTTTCTTTTTTTAGGGTTTCAGGGTTAGAGATAGAAGACAGGGCTCCACATACAGGTGTGGACTGAGTGGAAGAGTCCATTTCACTTTACTCATAGGGGGAAATGGAATGAGCATTATGTTTAAGGATGTATCTTTAAAATAATTCATAGAATAAATGCATATTATATGAATCATACTAGATTTATTTTGATTATTGACATTTTAGTTTAACCCATTAACCCATTGTGTGGTGTTCGGGTCTGTGGGACGCGTTTTCAATGTTCACCAAAAGAGAAATTATATAATGAAATATTTTTTCAACCTGAAACTCAGTCAGGTTGAGTTTGGCTCATTTTCTGTGAAGAATGAAAAAGAACACACTATACCCCCCCCCCTACACATTTACATTACATATGTGGCGTTCAGGTCCACTGGACCCGAGTGCACTAGGCACCGACAACCTACATTTTCCCGCACTCTTTATTCTCTGCAGTGTGTCAAACTACACCCACACACACACACACACTCACACACACTCACACACATAGTTTTCAACAAG
This sequence comes from Melanonus zugmayeri, assembly GCA_900302345.1. NCBI lineage: Eukaryota > Metazoa > Chordata > Actinopteri > Gadiformes > Melanonidae > Melanonus > Melanonus zugmayeri. Next base: position 10,977 of record OMKN01056786.1, on the reverse strand, counting down.
CATCAAGAGCCTGACTTCTCCTGCATACCTGGTATGCTGGTACTCTGTACCACCTGTATGTCCAACTACACACACACACACACACCTGCAAAAACCTGATCTAGCAGAGGTAAATATTCACATCTTTCATTCTACATTCATTCATCTTTATATTATTTTGAGTTTGGTTACGGTTTTGTAATAAATAAAACCCCTTTTGTTTAAATTCTACCTGCGTTCCTGTTTCGGTGAGGTCGGTCCCTCACAAAGACTTAAAAATAAAAGGTTGACAAATGAGTTTCAGACGATGGCACAAAGGAAGAATTCATTCATCCAAATGGAAACTCAATGGAATATCACCAGATATTCTCTCAGATCCATAATCTTCTCCAGGAGGGTTATACTGTATGCTTATATGCAAATGAGACCACCGCCGCCACCACATTTTGACGGGATCAAGCACAGAGACCCCTTGAAAATATCAAACATCACCCCGGACCCCGCGGGGCATAGTGTGACACATGACACTCTTGACACTCGGCTCCTCGGGGAAGACAACGCAGCCCTGACATATCTGAAGAAACATCACCGCCATTGTGCTGCAGGGTGGGGGGGGTGTCATGGCTTCCAGCCTCTATACTGTACATTCCTCTGGATTGTGTTTCAGCTCTTTGATTTAGTCCACGACGTAGTGTACTTCATGATGTATCTAACTTTCCCTTTGCATTCATCAAAGTATTCATATGTATTTATGCAAATCATAATTATATAAAATCACTCCACAGGAAGAAAAATGAATGAATGAACCGTTCTTTTTTTGTAAGGATGACAAAAAATGTCGACTGCTGCAACTACTTTGGGTCTGGGTCTGGTCTATAAGGCTTCTCTAATGGATAGAAAGGAGTCCACTGGAGGCATAACCACAGGGGTTGAGGTGCTGCGCTTTCTTCAGCGCTCAGAGTGTTTCTGAGGGGAAACCTTGGCCCGTCCTCCATCCCTTTCTCTGGGTTTGAGAACAACGACTGCTCAAACCGAGCACAATGCAACAGGCTGGAATGATTAAACAAGATTAATGGGACCCTTAGATGGAATAATTCATTCCTGGGATGGATCGATAAAAAGATGGCTCCTCTCCTTTTAGCACTTAAATTATTACAAGCGGCGTGGTGCTGAGAGTCTCTCTCGCCCTCTTTCCCCCCCTTTTCCCCCCATATATATATGTGTGTGTGTGTGTGTCTGCATGTGTGTGTGAGCATGGGTTTGTCAGGGTGAGCTCGTGTGTCTTTACAGCTGTCACTGTTATTATTGTGATAAATACTTTGCCGTTGAGCAAGGCTTATTTGGTAAGGCATATATAGTGTGGCGTGAAGCTATTAGGTACCTACGCTTTACCACTCCTAATCTACTCTTTACGCGCCCCGCCTTGTCATCTGACAGGGTAATGTGCCACATTAAAAACCCACCAACCTGCCAACGATTTAAGATGGCGGAGTCCCAATACGCTCCTCTGTCCTCTATCAGGTAAATGAACTACCTCGCAGAAGACACGATTACATAAACCGTGGTTTTGTACAAGTAGGCATAATTTTTGGCAGCGGGAACGGGGAGAGGACAGGGAAAGAAAAGCTTGATAGAGCTTCTAGATAGAATATGTACATAGTGAATATGTACAAGAGTGCCTCCTTGCAATTGAGGAGACGTCCCGGCGGTTATGGATTTGTTCCTTATGGCGGCGTCTGCTTGGTTTTTTTATTTCCCTTCAAAAAAACCCAAATACAACTGTTTCAACCAGCAGTCACGCCCCCCCGTGAACCCATTACATCACACAATGCGCCGGAGTCAAGGTGTTTGGACTTTGGTTTCATGCTCGTCGTTCAACGACTCCCTGTGGAGACGCGTTGTACAGGTGGAGCCACTCGTTTTAATTAAAAGGGCCCGTGTGTGTGTGTGTGTGTGTGTGTGTGTGCACATTCACGTGCATGCATCGGTGTGCAGATGCGTGTGTTTGTGCAAGGGCATTTGTGTGTGGTGATTGCACATGCTTATATGTGTGTGTGTGTGTGTGTGTGTGTGCATTCACGTGCATGCATCGGTGTGCAGATGCGCGTGTGTTTGTGCAAGGGCGTTCGTGTGTGGCTCTTGCACATGCTTATATATATATGTGTGTGTGTGTGTGTGTAGGTGTGTGTATGTGTGTGTGTGTGTGTGTTACATAGATAGATATCCCCTGTTGCAGCTGCAGACCGATGGCGCGTGACGTTAAACAAACCAGGGGTTCACACTGCAAACAAACAACCACATGTAAGCGGCGCCCGGCGGTGAGGGACCGCTCTGCAGCATGCGTTGTGTGTTGTGTGTTTTACCGCCCTCTTATAAAAGCCCGCTCCATAAAACCACCGTTGTCAACCGCGTCGTCGTCAGCAGCGTGGTTATTATTGCGACAGACTGACACACACACACACACACACGTTAATGCAGGCTGACACTTATTTAACAGCCACATTGTCAAAGTCACAGCCCTAACTGCGTCCACAATACGGCTGTGATGGACGGTTTTTATCATTTTATTACCGCTTGCATTTGCATAATTTTGCTAAAGTTGTCTGAGAGCGGTTTCTGATCGGACCGGGGCGGTGACGGGGAACACGGCGGCGGCGGCGGCGGGATATCAGCGCGCCTCCGTCTCGGTGTTTTGACACCGTTTCACGCGGATCGCGGGCCGAGACAAAGGGAGGCGAGCGCCACCGCCGAACGTCGTGACTTGTAAATCACGAAATACAAGACGCAGAGCCGTGGCGGCGCACACATCCAGGTGGATATGCTAATGTCATCCACACACAGACACAACATTTGATTAGATGGTAAGAGATGCGGAAAGGGAAAAAAAGGTACGAACTGTCGCTTGTTGATGTCGTTTGAACGTTGTAAAAAAGTCGGATTCAAATGAGAAAAACTGTCTGAGTTGACTGATGAAAAACATGATTCGATGGGAATGGGAATTCGGAAAAAGAAACACCTGTGTGTATTCTTTATCAGCGCCATTGTTTGATAGAGTTGAAAGTAATTTTACCCCCGAGTGTAAGAAAGTGACAGTTATGTCAGAAAAAGGGTAAAAGATGGCTGTCAACATGGAAGTAAAGCACAGGAGAGAGGGGAGATAGGCAAAGGTTGAGGGGAGGAGAAATGATGTGCCTCGTGGCAAACGACTCAACTCAATCCCTGCCAGACAATGGCGTTAGGGGAGAGAAATCAACCTTGGAGTCACACACACACACACACACACACCCGTGTGCACTGAGCGCACACATGCACGTATTTGCATGCATAATTATACAACAATGTGCATTCCAGCACAGACATGAAACAGGTTCGCAATCAGATGCCCTCAACGAACTGAATAAATGCAATCAAATCTTCTCAAATCTATTACCCTGGGGCGGGATATGACCCATTGATTCTACACTGTAGGGAAGATGACGGACACACATGCACACACAC
>OMKN01056786.1:0-2500 GCA_900302345.1 Melanonus zugmayeri | reverse complement strand
TAAACCTCCCACGAGTGAAGCAGAAGAACCACGGGAACGAGAGAACGTCTGCATGCTAAATCCGGACAACTCCTCATGCTGCTGCAGGAGTTAGCCAAGCGAGGTACAATATTAGCTTTGTTCCTTATTTCCCCAAATAAAATATAAATGATGCTGATATAAGCTTCTGCAAACACAACACCCCTGTTTGCGGAAGCATTACAAGCTACTTGTACAACGTGATGAAACCACAGTCCCCAAATAGACACAGAGAGCAAGCATGCACAAGCTTTGCATGAGATGACACAGATGCTGCTGACGATAAAACTGTCTACAGTATAAAAGTATATCAACCCTGCGACTATTGCCGTGTGCAAAAAGTGACGTGCGCTCGCAATACACGTGTCAAACGGCCTAGCACAACCAAAAGCAACGCTATCTAGGAATACAAAACATGAGTAACAGGCTGTGGAGTGTGTGTGTGTTGGTGGCTGGTTTAAGAGTCAGGCTGGTTGGACTCTGGGGCTGAGGTGAGGCTGCACACCTGTGGTGCATCCAAGAATCAAGGCCCACAGGTTAAACCAGCCGCCGCCACACACACACTCAGTGTGTGGTGGACGTGCACGGACATGTCAGCAAATGTAGCACCTGCTCTGCCAACAAAACCATTGTTCAACCTCCACAATAAACCGGTTTCCATCATCCACCCTGTGTCCTTTCACCGGAGGAGCCCTGCAAGAGCCACTTGCAGTGGGATATAGCAGGAGGATTGCTACACAGACATTGAATAAATCTTGCAAATACGTTCCATATATTCCATGATATTTTTAATATAATATATTTGACCGTGCATTGCAATATTCTCATCCTTGTATGTATGTTTTGGCACTCTACTCTACTCAGTGTAAATGTCAGTCAATTATGAGTGTGAAATGAATTTGCCTCATCTTGTATACGTTAAGGTTGACATTTAAAAACTTCTCATTTCTTTATTCATTTAATTGTCTTTTTTCAGCAGTGTTTTAACCCCTTCGTTTTCTTATAGAAGACAAGACAATATAAATGCAATAAGAAAATACTTGATTCATCCCAGACGGGAGATTCAGTGATTAAACGGTTTTAGGGGATGCGGTAAATGCTTCGACTCACGACTGAATGTTTGGTTCTCCTGGAGCCGGTTGAGCCGGGAGGCTAAACTGCGGCGCTCTGTCAGACGCTCGTACGTCAGTCTGCCCTAATGTAAGCACCGCCGCCGCTGTCGCCCGCGCATCTGCCGCATCCACAAAGATATAGATGGAGGTTAATTGAGCACAGGTGGGCCTGGTTGTAGTGATGGGTCACTCCTGGCTCTCGACAGCATTTCTACGCTCCACGGGATGACGTTCGAATGCAGCTGCAGCCAGAGACCCCATAAAAGCACGTTTGGATTTGAATGCATGTTTTGAATGCGTGCATTTTGATGGTTTAATGTCACGTGTTGCAACAAAACAAGGAAAAGCGTGTCTTCTCTAAAGCCCATCGCCCAGGACTTCAGAGCGATGCCCACCCTGCTACGTAGCCCTATTAGAAAACACACACTCCTACGTCAAATGCTTTTGTTACTCTGCAAACATTTGAATGTTTCCATTTCTGAAAATTTCAAATGTTAAAAGTTGAAAACAACGATATGGAGGAAAGCAAGGTACATTGGAGCAGGTTAGTGCACATAAACACATGTCACACTAATAATTTACCCAGAAGGATGATGTTTTTTTGTGCATGTGTTTATTACTTAACATGTCAGGATATTAGCAGAGCAAAATGAGAGTTGCGGGCAGACAAAAGTGTCAGCGCAACTCGATTGCGAACGATTTTCCACACACGGCAACTCTCCCCTGTAATTACAGCTATTGATGAGAGGCAGAAAACACTTATGCATAATTACTGTTCTCTGTGCCAGGTAACAGCTGTTGGTCTGACACTGCCAGCGTTTCACAATAGGCACTGCAGAAATGTTGGAGAAAGTGTGTGTATATGTCTCTCTCTCTCTCTCTCTCTCTCAAATAAGAGAACAGCTGATATACTGTACATCCAATGCAGATTAAAAACACACACCTGAGAATTGAGCGACCTAATCTACAAAAAAACAGATTGTTCTCTGAATTTCACATCAGGCCACATGCGAACGCCATCCATGCCCAAAACAATCCCAAGCAACGACGGTGACGATGACGACGACGAGGAGGCGTCGGCTTGTTTGTTCACCGTCCAGATGTTGGGAGCAGCTCGGGTACACGAGGACACGGTGGGCAGGTCTACCCCCTCCAGACCGGCCAATCACAGGGCTGCGTGTAGATTGTAGGGTTTGCTGGTTGAAGTATTTTTTTTACTTTTGAATACTATTATTCAAAAGTATTTTTATTATTATTATTATTATTAGTATATACTAATATTACTTTTACATTTGGTTGTAGCACTTTCTTTTCAGACGTTGAGATATCCCAGGGCAGACTCTCATGGCCTGTGTGTTAGCGGTGGCTCT
>OMKN01056764.1:0-10850 GCA_900302345.1 Melanonus zugmayeri | reverse complement strand
CGCCCTGGGTAGCCGGAACCGGCTGATGAGCCACTCGTCATCGTTGGCGATGAGGTCCTGTTGGTCTCTGAAGTCGTTGTCGCGGAATAGCAGTAGCCATACACCAGCCATTGTGCGCCGTTGCGCATTAGAATTTCATGTCATTTTATACCCACCCTCGAACATGACATTATATATTATATTGGACAGGTGCGAAGCTCAGTTGCTATCTATGAACCACGCATATGATTGATTGCTTATTTAATTGAATAAATGAATGATGGATTTTATGTATGGGTAGAGAAGACGATTAATCCGTTGGATGAAATGCAGACGTGAAACCACTTACAATGCTGATTGTAAGAAAAACAGGATAGCTGGCAATTAGATACGTAAAAATGTGCTTATCGTTTGAGGTATGATGAAAATAATAAAACAAATTATTTAAGACAAGCTGGCCTATAGCACAGAACGAGTTCGCTTTGTAGGTAAGATTTAATTTTGCTATATAAACAAATGCAGGCACAAGAACGGGTAGGCTACATTTATATAAAGCATGTTGATGTTTGTATCTAAATTAAAACATGTTTTCGCTGGGCAGTAGGCTAAAGTAATATGAATACAATATGATTTTCATTGACTAAATCGGGAAAAACGGACTAGGCTATTATAATCATTAGAATAAATGCATCATTCTTTTTTGCACTCTCTGGCTGACAATCCTTAAAATATAAAGCATGTTCTCGTGTTCCTCTGGTTTCACCCTTTTGCCATTAGGTTCGCTGTTTCTCATTTCGCCAGAATTGGCGTACGCATGGGTGACAGGTACCGTAGAGATAGTCACATTCTACGCAATTCTCCTGTCAAGTGTCTTTTTTATAAATCGATACATTTGCGTAGGAGTGGCATACGCATTCTTTTTGGCGTACGTGAGCTTTATAAACGAGGCCCCAGGTGGGTTATGCATGTTCGATCATTAGTATAATATATGATTCATTATATGTTTTATTATTATTAGCAGTATATTATATTGTGAGGGTGTGTGTGTGGCTGGTTTAAGCAGCCTGACCTGGCCCAAGTCAGACTCATTAGACTCGGGGGCTGGGTGAGGCTGCACACCTGTGGGCCAATCAGTAATCAGGCCCACAGGCTTAAACCAGCCACCTTCACACACACTCACGGTCTGAGCCCTGTCATGGCAGCATTTACCATTGGCTCATTCATTCACATTTCATTGTGCATCTTTATTAATAAACTGGCTTTCAACATCGCCCTGTATCCTGTCGTCTGGAGAGGCCCTGCAGTCGCCATTTTATGTTCATTTTGGTGGCATGTGGCGAGGAATATGTCACATATATATATATATATTAGTTATAGTATATATAGTATGTATTAGTGCTGTCAGTTAGACGCGTTATTAACGGCGTAAATTTTAACGTCATAAATGTTTTTATCGCGAGATTAACGTTCTTTTTGGTCTAGCAAACTGTGTAGTTTTTTTCACATGCTGTCAACAACTTAACGTTAGAAAAACTACAACACCCACCGGATCTATCTAAACCGGAAACAAAACAACAGGCAGGCTTGCGAGCCGGCCAATGAGTAGTAGGCTAACGTTGCGTTTTGAGTGGATAGCGAGCACGAGACGCCGAAATGGATGACAATGTATTGAACGACAATGACAATACGATTCTGAATGGAAAGTTTACTTTTAAAAAGTGGCCAAATGGTTCCATTGACAAGACCAACGTGATGTATTACCTTTTATTGGTAACCGTTACTGTTCATTCTTTCTGAAATAAGAGGCTGAGGAGCCTCTGGTGAATAAAGAGCAGTAGCCTGACTGCTATGTTCAAAGCAAACTTGAGAAAAAAAGTATTAAGCCATGGTTTAACTGCACTATAGGCCTATGAGTCCTAGGTTACCTGACGTGGACTTTATCATTTGATTTTGTATCACCCTGTTTGCCAATGTTGTTTTTCAATTAAAAAAATGTGCATAAAGCAAGCCGATTCCACTTTTTCATGTTAAGAGCATTCAAATGAGAAAAAAATAATGGGACAAAAATAAATCAAGGGACATTTAGAATAGATACAAATGTGTGATTAATTGCAATTAATAACAAGTTAACTATGACATTAATGTGATTAATCGTGATTAAATATTTTTATCGTTTGACAGCACTAATATATATATATATTATAATATTATATTTATATTATAATATATTACCGGAGGAATGAAGAACAGGGAACAGTAGAAACTCAAATCACTGAGGCGTTTTTTTACTGAAACCTGATTTTGGTCTATCTGACATTGGTATTGTTGTTTTAGACAGACAGACGGACAGAGAGAGGAGATAGATAGATAGGTAGGTAGGTAGGTAGGTAGGTAGGTAGGTAGGTGGGTTGGTGGATGGATGGATGGATGGATGGATGGATAGATATAGAAACTAGAAATATTATATTAATAGATATATGTTTATATTCATATTATGTATGTAATTATTTACTTATTTATAGTGTTTTATTTAGCATTATCAGCATATTTCTGGTTGTACTATTTTTGTATTTGTATTTATATATTCACAACAATTTCTTTCTTTCACCTCTTGCTGCAACACAGAGAGTAGTAAACACAATATACATACTAGATAGACAGTATGTACCAGGTGAGCACATGAGTAGTATTATGGACCAGGTGAGAGTAGTATTATGGACCAGGGTCCTGTCATTAACCTTCGATAAGCCTCTCTCCGGCTGGGGGGGAAGTAGGCCAGTGTTACATCAGCACCACCCAGCACGTCACCCAGCTCTCTGGATGTGTGTCAGTGTGTCAAGGTGACGCAGAGCCCGGGTTACGGTCCTGTAGGGCCCCGGTGATCGCCAGCCCTACACTATATCATCTGCCTGCCAGACCACGTCCCCCAGCCTTAGCAACGTGTTACAGAGAATGTGTACATCACAAAATTACTTAACTGAACTTGTTCTACTAATTCTATTAATTATTTAACAAATATTACTTATTCTATTTGTATTACTTATTCTATTTATATGCCAGATTTGGTAGTGGTGGCACTCAGGGTGGTCAATCAATTATGTTTCCTTTTTTTTTTTTTTAGGTGGGGCATATGCCACCCCAGGCTCCCCCTTGGACACGCCCCAGGAAGTGGTCTCTACAGTCACTGTGCCCCAGGAACTGTCAGCGTGCCACTGGCTCTGGTTAGCTATTCACCACCGGATCCATTAGCTAATTAATATATTTGGTAACAGATATATGCTCACAGAGATATTAGCTAACATAGATATTAGCTAACTGAGATATTAACTAACAGGGGGACATTCCTTTCCTATGATAAAGCAGTCTGGTTTTATTTACTATGTTGTGTAACATCTATTCCGGGAATGGGCCAGACATCAAAGTCTAACTCACCGTACAGCAATATCCAGTGGAGTGAGGGTCACTCCTAGTCGCATAACCCTTTATCATGACTAGAGTCTCAAAGGGCTTCACGGTGTATGTTCAGTCGGATTAGAGGGCATTCCTTAAACCCTGGATCTATGTTATAGTATTGTCAGTTATGACTATTTTCTATTTACTATTTAGTCACTTAATTACATGTATCAAGTCACTTTGGATAAAAGCGATTTACAGTGAATATTAGATGCATGTTATTAAGGAGCAGGTTGGGGATAGGGCAGGGGTTCTCAATGTTTTTTGACCAGTGACCAGATTCAGAGTTCTTTTTTGCATACTCGCTTCTTTAAAAAAGTCACCCCGGGGTGTTTTTCAGGACTCTGACCCTGGGGGCCCATCCTGGGACTGTGGGCACATGGGTGGCCGTCTACAAGATCCGTTACCACATCCAATGTCATTTTTCAGGAACGTGGACCCTGAGGACCCTGGACTGCGGGTCCAAACCATAAATCCTAACCCTGAATCAAAACCCTAGCCCTAAACCCAACCCTAAAACCAAACCCTAAAAACTAACCCTAAAATCAAACCCTAAAACCCTAAAATCCAAATCCTAAAACCACTTGCTCAGGGATGCCTACAGGTAGGCTGTGGACATTGGATTTTCAACCCAGAAACTTTTACCTGGAAGTCAAATACCCTAACTACACTATCCTGCCTAGTGTAGATGTTTGTTCTGCAGCCTCATCTCTTCTGCTCCTGGCATCATTCATATGGAGTCAGGCTTGTTTTTTAATAGCATGAAGTAGTTCAACAGATGTGCTTGGTGCATCATCATTTCTGCCTTGGACAATGTGGGACAAAGGTTAATATTACATCAATGAGTGTTCAGTAGCTTGTTAGTGATCACTGTTCAGTATCTATTAGGTAACACTGTTTTATGTTTTATCAGGCTGAGATTAAGGTTTATATCTTATCTTGAGATTTATCTTTTTTTCTCATAGTTGTTTAGTGTATTCTTTGTATTTGTACCCTGGAAAGCAACCTTACAACCTTAGTAATAAAATGAGCCTCAGCTTGAGAAAAACTGAAACTGAAACTGAAAATGTTCACGACATGTTGAGACGGCCAACATTGTCTTTATTTATTTTTGTATCTTGTAATGCACCATCATCCACAATGAACATTAGTGCCAGTTTACATACAGTAATGTCAAGAAGTAGGCATGGCCTCAAACAAATAGGCCGATCACCTTCCATCGCTAAGAACCACACAATTCTTGCCTGTTTCTTTTTTTCCGTTCTTTTGTTGTTTCCATAAAACCATCGGCAAAACCACAAACACTACAGATTCTATACACAGTGAGAAAACAAGGAGTGGGGAGGTCATCACGTTCAATAGGGGTAAATTACGGTAACAACACATGGACAAAATAAAGATACAACAGCAATGAAGCAAACAGTACAGTATTGTCCAATGGTAGGGGTCATTTTACATTTATACACATTATACACAAGTGCTTGAGAAGCCCAGCATGGGACATAGCCTCCTAGTCCATCCAGGGCCCAGACAGGTCCAGGACCGTCCAGGATCAGAGCTACGTCTAGAATCACGGTTGGGGCTTCAGAGGAGTACACGTACGTAAGAAAACAGTTTCTGCGTTTCCTTAGAGAAGCTTAGTCTGCCAGGTGTTTGTATAGCTTATAGACCGACTCACCCCTGAGCCACAGTTGAGGTGTTACAGCAATTAGAGATTTGTATTTCTGTATTATTACTCACTGATCCCATGATCTGATACCAGGAAGTATCTGGTGATTGGATCTGGTTCCTGATATCAGAGGGGGGCCGTGCTACAGAGCTCAGTGCATTCTACAAAGTTTACATCAATGTGACTCAATGTTTCCCTATCAGTGACCCTTAGAGCTTTCCTTTCTTAGATGATTCATCTAAACCTGGGCTATGTGGCATGTATTCCATAGAGGATGATGGCCTATGCATCCATAGGCTATCATCCTGTGGGCTTCTATGCATAAAGGGGCACAACACAGGGACATAAATACATAGGGCCAGTAGATGGGAAGAAGACAAAAAGCTTCAATTGAATATCAGCGCACAGCCCACAGCTGGTGACCACTTCACCCCCAAATAAAAGGCTGGCCAGTTAAATAATCCAAACATTTTAACAAGGCACCATCTCAAGAAGCAATACACTTCCCATTCAGTGCTTTTGGCACTCAACATCGGACAGCCTTATCTCTGTAAACAGGGCATTAAAACGCTCAAGCTGGACAATGGAGAGAGGTGCGTTTTCATGTCAGTGGGGGTCTGAGACAACATGGACACAGGATGGCTGTACATTCATCTGATTCATCCTTGGACACTCCACTTTCCAAATCCTCTTCGGCTTTTTTAGGTTTTTCAAAAATGTTCCCCAAAAATGTTCTTTGCAAAATATATATTTATATAAGATACATATATTCATATATCACAGTCATATACAAAACAAGTGCTTGAAAAAGTAGAGGAGATTGTAAAACAATAGACATGGTTTGTGGGTGGGGAGGTTAGAGGTAGGGTCGAAGGAAGAGGGATGGAACTTGTTATCTGTAGTGTTGTCGATTCCATTGCTTCTTTGGTCTAGGGAATGGTCCCAGTTTTTGTTTGCATTTGATTAAATTAAGGCAGATAGCCATACGTCTGTATGTTTGTCTACAGTCAAATTTGTATAGACAAATGAATAGTACTGATAAAGCTTGAGAAAAAGTTTTTGAAGAGTTTTTGTTTTCTGTTACTACATTCTGTGCTAAAAACACTTGCGTTGTGCTTCTGCTGATGTGTCATGAATAATCATGTGGAATTTAAGTACAAAAGGCAGTTCCATTCCCCCTCTCTTTGCATTAACAAAAGTGCTTCTGTATGAAGAGGGTGTAACAAATGATACATCTATACATTATATACAAATATATATCACAGGGGGCACAAAACGTCCAGCCCTGTGTGGTGATAGTGTGGGAGAAGTCCAGCTTCCTGTCCCAATGTGAGGGATGTGCTACTGGAACAGAGGGCCTAACTACACGCTGGTTTATCACAAGGTAACCAGAAGCAGCTTTGCACTCTGAAGCCATTTAAACCGCAAATGACACTCAGTCTCGCTGCTTTGTTCGCCGAACGTTGGACTCTTTTTTCCCATTGTGCGTCCTGGACCCCTCCCCTGATGTGCCCTGGTTGTTAATGCCCACCACGCTATAGCTGTCCCTCTCATGGTTCTGCTGGGTAGCCAGGGCCAGGTAGGGGTGCTGGGGTAGGGAAGGTAGCATGGCAGAGAGAGGGGTGGTCGGTGACTCCTGACCAGAGTTGCTTCTGCTTGTGCTCATGGACCTGTGCTTCAGTCTGAGTTTGTGTGGTAAGGCAGTTCCCTTCACCTCCCCCTGAGCATCCTTAGACTGGACCTGAGAGCTGCATGGGGGCAGGGGGGAGGCTGGCTGGTGGAACCCGACCAGATGCTGGTTCGGGTAGCTGCCCACATCGGAGCAAGATGAAGACGGAGACTCGTCCTCGTCTGTGGATGCGTCTTTGTCAGAGCTGCGCGGGTCCCCGTCACTGGATGAGGTGTCCTTGTTGGAGCCTCTTGAGTGTTGCTGGTAGAAGACCTCGCTCCTGCTCCCACCTTCATAGGTCAGCATGGGGGGCTCCTCGTCTTGGGTGCATGGGTATGAGTGGTGGATCTGGGGGACGTGGGGGTACAGGGTTGCCTGGGAGACACTCTCCTCCTCCTGCTGCTGCTGGTGTGAGAAGTGTGCAGCACTGAATGCCTGCCTCTCCCCGGCATCACTGTGGCTGTCTGGGAACTCATACGAAGGGGAGTCCAGCGTCTTCCTCTTCATCTGCTGAGTGACCTCAGCCAAAGTCTCTGTGGTGCTCTCTCTGGACTGCTGCAGCTGGCTCATGCAGCTGGGCCCAGGGGATTTGCAAGGCTCCAAGTCCTGGTTCCTTGCCAGGTAGGGGGTGCTACTGGAGCGGTAGAGGATGACGCTCCTCTGGGCAGCAGGAGCATGAGAGGGATTCTGGCTGGGGGACATGAGGGGGTTAATGGCTTCCTGAAGAGGCTGCTGCTGGTGGTGAGGTTGTCCATGGTAAGCCCCAGATTCCTGCTCCTGAGAATGCTGCTGGATTTGGTGTTGCGTGGGAACGGTGGCCAGCCCACGGTGGATGTTGAACATTATCTGGGTGGCCGTGTCGTTGGTGATGTCCATCTCCAACCTCTCCCCTTCTTGCTTGATCTTGAAGCCCAGGGGCTCTGGGCTGTCCCTGGAGGAGCTGTCGGACATGTCGGAGAGCGAACCCCGTGGGGAGTACATCACCAGCGGGCCTTCACTATGGCCTGACTGCTCTGTCTCAGAGGAGTCCGAGTTCATCATGACTTGGGAGCCACTGGAGTAGCCGCTGGAGTAGTAGTGGGAGGAGGAGGAGCCTCCAATGCCTGATGTGTTGGCTCCACTAATTTGCTGGCTCTTCTCCATGTAGGAGGCGGTGCTTATGAGGCCAAAGCGCAACTTCAGCTGCAGCAGCTCCGTCTTCAGTCGGACGTTCTCGTCATTCAGTGCCATGACGCGGTTCTCCAGGACCATGTCGTTCAGACGGCGCTTCTCGCGGGACCGCTTGGCCGCCTCGTTGTTCTTGCGGCGTTTCTCCCAGTAAGAAGCGTCTTTCTTCTCATCGGAGATGAACTCACGCTTGCGCCTGCAGCTCATGTTGGCCTTTGGTTTGGTGGGGCGTCCCAGGCAACCTGGTGCTCCTGGAGTAGATGGAAGAGACTCTTGTAGATCGGTCTCTGGACAGCTTGTTTCGTTTAACTGTGTCAGAGCTGAACTCAGACTTTCCATTCTTGTCCTGTTGCAGCCAGTTTTAAATCTTGCTAGACCAACTGAAAATAGAATTAGGTCAGATGGTTCAGGGGAAGTTTAAAATACTTTAAATTATTCTGGCAGTTTCTCAATTACACAGTGAAACGGTTCTGGGTAACTGAGTCCAGACTCTTTGGTGTGAGCTCAGATTCTTCAGTGCTTCAGTTCTGTTTGGAGGAAATCCTGTGACCCCCTTTCCCTGTTTGCTTTTCTCCTGTGAGCAGTGGATGGAGCTGTGACCAACAGCTTGTGGCGGTTATCAGGATGTAGGTCTGGCGGTAGGATGTAGGTCTGGCGGTTATCAGGATGTAGGTCTGGCGGTAGGATGTAGGTCTGGCGGTAAAATGTAGGTCTGGTGGTAGGATGTAGGTCTGGCGGTAGGATGTAGGTCTGGCGGTTATCAGGATGTACGTCTGGCGGTAGGATGTAGGTCAGTCTGTCTGCGCTGGCTAGCCGGTCTCTAGGGGAGCGCCTCTCTCTCGCTGGCTGGGAGATGAAAGGCTGTGGAGACAAAGAAACAGAAAAAGAAAATACGTGTGAATCCACCAGGAATACCAGAAGTGTTGGATCACACATTTACATATGAGAAGTTCCAAGACTAATAGTTCAAATACTATTTCCAGGAGGACGCCTCGCCTTGTCCTGTCATGTTTGGCTTTGACATAGCAAGTTGCCCCTGGCAACCAAATGAATAGCCTCTAGACCTCAGTAACTATCGTCTGACCTCGTGACCCCCCCCCTCCCATTGATCTTCTCTGCCTGTGGTCCATGACCTTTGACCCCTGAGCCTGGTGTGGCGACGTTGACTTTAGTGATGTAATGGGTGCACTGGGTTCAGGCAGCTGATTGGCCGGTTTGGTTTGAGTTGTTCAGAGAGAGCCAACATTCCACAGCTTTCCACAGCAGCTGGAGGACTAGCATCGCTCGGCTAGGCTAAATATAACTGGGCTAGCATTGCTAGGCTACGCTAAATATAACGGCATGTCTGGCAGCTGAGTTGCAGTTGCGTGCATGATGTAAAACCCGGATAACAACTATCCTAGCATCATTCTGTGAAACTGTTGAAGGGTAACATCTAACATCTAACTAACATCTAACTGTTGAAGGGTAACATCTAACATCTAACTAACATCTAACTGTTGATGGGTAACATCTAACATCTAACTAACATCTAACTGTTGAAGGGTAACATCTAACATCTAACTAACATCTAACTGTTGATGGGTAACATCTAACATCTAACTAACATCTAACTGTTGAAGGGTAACATCTCAAGCCTCGTCCGCTGGTGAGGATTCAAGACTCAGGTGCACCTTTTATAGTTTCTTTTTCTGGGTCACAACAACATGATTACTGTTCTCTTTATTTATTTTTTCTGTGAAAAGGAAATTCCCTATGTGGGTTAGGGTTAGGGTTAGCTAACCCTATGTGGACATAGCAAGATGCCAAATCAATGATGCAGAGCGAGAGACAGAGGAACAATGAGAGAAAGAGAGAGAGAGAGAGAGAGAGAGAGAGAGAGAGAGAGAGAGAGAGCGAGAGAGAGAGAGCACAGACCAGGGATAGCACTTCTGAGGACAACAGATTCAGAGGTGTGTGGTGGGGAGGAGGAGGGGGTGAGGGAGGAGGAGGTGGAGGCGTGGTAAATATAGGTCAAGGGCCGAAAGATGAGAGAGAGCAGGAAGTCCTGACAGACCCGAGTGAAAAGCCAGGCTGGCCTGCCAGGATTCCAGAGTAGTGAGAGGAACAGGTGGGCTTTGAGAAGCAGAGGACACACACACACACAACCCCTGAGGACTAACTAAACTAGTGATGAAACCCCATCAAGGTTTGTTTTTGGGTAAATGATGTAGATTTAACAATATACAAGACTACTAAACTACTGCTCTGTGTGTGTGTGTGTGTGTGTGAGTCGTTTGTAAGTGGAACAGTTTAAGGTCATGTGTTCTGGAGGCAGAAGTGGCTGTTCTCTGATCCATGACCTACTGACCCAGAAAGAACCACCGATAACACCAAGCTACCAGCGCCACATTGCACCCTGTCCACATGTAGGTCAGACACACAGACAGACAGAGAGACAGAAGAGACACAGAGACAGACAAAGAGAGGGGGGGGAGAGAGAGGCAGAGAAGGAAGGAAGGAAGGAAGGAAGGTGTGTTTAGAGTGCTGGATGTGGAAGCGTAGGCGATGGTGTGATTGAGAGAAACAAGTTAAGACAAAGAGATCCAAGATGAGAGATGTTTGTGAAGGAGGAGGAGCTGAGGTGGAGGAGCTGAGGGGGAGGGGCTGACATAGGGAGGGGGTGGAGTTACAGTCATAGTGCTGGCAGAAAGTATGTCACCTATAGCAACAAAATAGAAAAAAAAACACGATGAGGCAGCCAATCAAATGTGACCTGTGCACCGAATCACCACACAATAACCCTAACCCATAACCGTTGTTCCTGTTTGTCTACAACAAACAACACAGAGAGATAGGAGTTAGAATGAAACAATGGAGCCAGCGGCTCCTCAGTGATTCCTCTCTCAATGGACTGCATTTATCTAGCGCTTC
>OMKN01056746.1:0-11597 GCA_900302345.1 Melanonus zugmayeri | reverse complement strand
GCCAACGATGACGAGTGGCTCATCAGCCGGTTCCGGCTCCCCAGGGCGGTCCTCTTGGATCTCTGTGCTGAACTTGGCCCAGCTTTACAGAGACGCACCCGCAGAAACCACGCCGTGCCCCCTGTCCCACTACAAGTCCTGTCAACCCTGCGACTACACACAATACATGTGTGAATACATGTTTAAACACTCATCCAATCATACCGCAACGCGATGAGCCGCCGCGTGTTGTGATTGGCCCTCCGTCAGGCAGCGCTGTCACGGTCAGTAATATGAATATTAATTTGGGGCGTGCCACTGCCCTTTTATAGGCAACTATGGGCGTTACAAGGGTGGGACAAACCGCGCGTTCACGTGCGCAAAGTTTCGAAGTGATTGTGATTTATAATTTGGGACAGGCCTGGGACATGCGTGCGCAACTCTTTATGAATCACAAAATCGTTGTGCGTACCTTTTGGAACTTGCGGACAGCCGCAAGCTTTGGCACGCAAATCCTGCGCCAGGTTTTATAAATGAGGCCCCAGGTGAGGCTGCTTAAACCAGCCACCAACCACACACACTGTAGGTGCAGGTGGTAGCTTGCTGACATGTAGCACTCTGTCTGGAGTGTGTGTGGTGGTGGCTGGTTTAACCTGTGTGCCTTGATTACTAAATGCACCACAGGTGTGCAGCCTCACCCAGTCCCAGAGTCTGATCAGTCTGACTCGGGCCAGGTGAGGCTGCTTAAACCAGCCACCAACCACACACACTTCCACAGTGGACATGCAACCCTTGCTCTTATATAAGTATATAATAATAATAATAATAATATATAATATTATTGTGTACATACTCATCACCCTCTTTGTGAATTTTCTTTTGACTGATTCTTTTGCTGATCTTATGATTAATGAGTTCATTAATTTGATGATTATTGGTGATCTTATGATTCATAATTTAATTAATTTGACCATAGTGGTAATATGCAACAATGTTCTCATTGTAGGTTTTCATGAACTGGGTCAGCCTTATGGTTCTTCTCTGAGTCTGTATCTTTCCCTTCACTGTGTCCCTCCTTTGCTCCCGTGTGTAGATTTCCTACTTGCTTTTCCTGATGTTGTTCTCCTACACTGTCCTGGTGAAGATGGAGGACTACCCCAGCATTCAGGAGTGGCTGGTCATCACCTACATCCTGTCCACTGCAGTGGAGAAAACCAGAGAGGTGAAAGAGAGAGAGAGAGATAGAGAGAATGTAAAAAAATGGTTTATTTATAGTATTTTTTATATTATACTTTATTTAACTTTGTATATTTTACTACTCCTACATTATTCTTTTTCCTTTGTTCTAAACTGCCATGGCAATGTAAATGTTTATATTCCATGCCAATAAAGCTCTTTTGAACAGAGAGAGAGAGAGAGCGAGAGAGGGGGAGGAATGGCTTTAGGTGGATGTAGGATGACTATTGGTGGGAGAACACATGCATAGACTAATAAAGCAGCATGAGATGGGGAAGAGCAACCCACTCACCTTGTTCATCCCTCCAGGTGCTGATGTCAGAGCCAAGGAAGCTGAGTCAGAAGCTGAAGATCTGGTTCTCTGAGTACTGGAACGTGTCCGACTTCATCGCCATCGTCCTCTTCCTGGCCGGACTGACGCTGCGCTGGCAAAAGGGCTCCTACCAGGTGGCAGGCCGCATCAGCTACTGCCTGGACATCATCTTCTGGTTCGTGAGGGTGCTGGACCTACTGGCCGTCAACCAACACGCTGGACCCTACCTCACCATGATCGCCAAGATGGTCTGCTGGGGCACTTTCGACTTTTTAATTAATACAAAATGTAGTCATTTTTGTATTCTTTCTTTATTATTATTTCTTTATTCCATATTCTTCCATACAAAACTTTGGTGCGAATAGCGTGCTATTACTTTTCTTCGCGATCACGCGTCTTTGACTTTTTTTGGCCCATTCAAATGAATCGGAAATCGTAAAAAACCTCGCAAAAAGTGATCAAACCCACCCCTCTGGGCGATTTATTCAAAAACCGTGAGTCCTATTTCAATGGAAGTTGGACAAAAATGCCTACATTTTGGTGTATAAATTGTGCTTGTAGTGTGGAAGGTGTGGGAGTAAGATGATAATGTTTGGAAGATTTTTTTGTAATTTTTGATAACATTTTAGAGTGTGTTATGACATCACTCACTCTAGCTGTGAACATTCCGCTCCATAGACTCCCATGTTAAGTGACATCTGATGCTTTCATATAACACACAATCTATTATTTTTGTCTATATACTATACCTGTGTGTGTGTGTGTGTGTGTAAGTATTTGAGTATAGGCCTATGTACTGCGTCTAATGAGCGCTCCGTCAAATGTTTAATTCGGTGACGCAGCACTTTCAGTGGGTGCATCAACAATAATGAGGTGGGGCAGGATAGTGTAACCGAAAGGTACTGGGTTCAATCCCCAATGTCCACAGCCTACCTAGATGCAAGATGCCCTAACCTCCTACTACCTGCTCCTGAATGGCATGTATCTGAATTAATTGTGGAGCTACTAAATAGTGACTGTTTATGTTGATGTGTTTTGTTATTTGTAAGCTAATCTCATGAAAGCACCTGCTCTCTCTAACTACGATGTATGTAATACTGTAAGATAACATAAGATAAGATAGTACTTCATCAATACCTGACGGGAAATTTGTCTGGCACAGTACTGGACAGTAATAGAAGTACTGGTACAGTAGAAGAATAAAAAAAGAGATACAAATTGAAAACAACAAAACTACAAACAAATATACAGAAAAATATGTCTATATACACAATAAGAGTAGTAGAAACATGTTTTGGTTGTTATTTCTTATAACCTTTTATTTTATTTTTCTTCATTTCTCTCAGACCTATAACATGTTCTACATCGTGGTGATGATGGCGATTGTGCTGCTGAGCTTCGGGGTGTCCCGGAAGGCCATCTTGTCCCCAAATGAGGATCCATCCTGGTCCCTAGCCCGGGACGTGGTCTTCCAGCCCTATTGGATGATCTTTGGAGAGGTTTACGCTGGAGAAATAGATGGTGAGTCGTTCAGCTCATTTGTTTGTTGGCCAGATTGGAATTTACCTGATGAACGAAGAAATATTGCTTTTACATTCAAATCAGTTGATAAACCCAGTTCAATATAAGATTAATAATATTATATCATGTATATGTGTTGTATATGTCTTTGTGTGTGTTGCATGGATGACTACCACAACCAGTATGTGAGAGAAATGAGAATGAGTGCCCTCCTGGTGCCTTCCTCACACCTTTTCTCCAGGCTGTGTATCTCTTCTTCCAGTACATCATCATGGTCAACATCCTCATTGCGTTCTTCAAGTAAGAAAATCAAGTCTTCATTCAAATTCAAAAATGCCTCATCACTGACCCTGTCGAATGCGTTTTCATTCCATGGTCAAATCTTATGGAGCTATGTCGTAAGACCGTAGGAAATCCAAAACAAGTGTTTTATGTTTTATTTCCCTTGCAAACAGCAATGTGTACTTCGAAATGGCGTCTATGTCCAATAAGCTGTGGAAGTACAACCGCTACCGTTACATCATGACCTATCAGGACAGGCCGTGGCTCCCCCCGCCCTTCAGCCTCCTCAGTCACATGGCTTTGTGTGTGAGCGCCCTCTGCAGGAGGCTTCGGGGTGGGACCAAGCTGAGAGGCTCCGGGCTTAGTAAGTATTTTATGTGTGTGTGTGTTGCATTATTGTGTGATGTGTCTGTTGATATGAATCATCATTATTATCACAGACTATTTTACACTATTGTTGTTTTTTACTGTCTGGAATGTTGAAAGTTCAATACAGGACTTGTCTTTTAGACATCTATTTTCTTTCTATTTTCGGTCTATTTTCGGTCTATTGCGGTAATATACCACATGTAAAATGCGGTAAGATGCAGGTAAAATGCAAATACTATCCGGTAAAATGCAGGTAAGATACGTGCAATTACCACAAAAATGGGGCGTAAAATGGCAGGTTACCAGTGTGTCTTATTTGACATTATCTCTGCCCCTGACTAGAGCTTTACCTTTGCCAAGAGGACCGAAAGAGGCTCCACGAATTTGAGGAGAAATGTGTACATATCCACTTCCACCAGAAGAACGCAGGTCTCCACAGCAACCAGATCACACGGATTAAAGCCACAGCTGAGAGGTTGTATTTTCTGTATTTTGTATCTCTTGTATCTTTGTCCAATTCAATTGTCAAATTCAATTGTCAAGCAAACAATGGCAGCACCCATGAACATGTGTTTGACGTGCCTCCAGGACTGAGGAGATGTCCACGGTGGTGGGGGAGGTCTCAGAGCGGGTCCACTCCATCCAGGACAGCCTATCGGCCTTAGACGGGCAGCTGGGACGGCTCCAGGACCTGTCAGCCCTGGCCGTGGACACCCTCAACCTGCTCTCCGCCTCCGACAGCCTGCAACATCAGGACGCGTGGCTGGCTCCCTATCGACCAATCATGCCGGCCCACCAGCCCTTACCTCACAGCTGGACACTGAGATGTGGAGGATGTGATGCAGCGAGTGTGCGACGGGTGGCATCTAAGGCGTGCAAGAGCACTCCGCCCTCGTTGCTGAGGGGAACCAGCCGAATGGCCCCTCCCCCCCCGGAGAGTCACACGGGGGTCAGGAGAAGCAGGAACAGAAGTCCAGGACACACAGAAGAGGCAACAGGGGAGGTCTGTCAGCTTTCCTGGGGAAATCAGCTCGCTTATTGCTACCTCTTGTATGCAACATTTTGCAATATTTCGATTTTGTAGTTTAACTGATTTGCAGTCAGCATGGGGGAGTACAACTATATATATTTGAAGGCATACATTGACAAGTACAGTTGTGCATATAACTCTATATATTGTGTATTATACATTTGTAAACAATCATTTATTGTAGGCCATGGTGAATATCGTCATTCACTGAACCCCCGCCCTAATCCCAAAAAAGAAAAGAAAATTCTCCCCCAATACAATTCTCTGTCCACTTTGATTTGAATTGCAGGAGTCTCCGTTCACTGCCGAGCTACTACAGGAAGGTCATTGGTTCTCGCCCATTGGCTCCTTCCCTCTGGGAGGCATCAACAGCGGTCTATGGGACCGGACCTCGTGCGACTCCCAGGAGCCGTCATACTGCTGCTCCCCATCTGATGCCCCCTCGTGGTTTGGAGGAGACGGGGAGCGGGAGCAGTACCATGGACACAGATCCCGGAGCTGCGACCCATCACTCTATCCCAGCCAGGAACACACCTCTATGGAGGAAGCAGCAGAGGAAGAAGAGGAGGAGGAGGAAGAAGACGAGGAGAAGCATGATAAGGAGGAGATGTGGGTGGAGAAGAGCGACCCCGGTGGTGATCCGAACTGTGTGCTGTCAAGAGCTTCCAGCAGCTCGCTTCTGCCCCCTGACCACCATGGCTCCTCCTCCTTCATCAAGAGCTTCAGTCAGGACGACAGCCAGCCGAGGTGCCGGCCCTCACCTTCCAGCCAATGGGCGAAAGTGCAGAGGAAACCCTTTCGATGGGCGTGTGTGTCGAGGGAGCAGCCCTACGGTCATTGCAGATCGCTGTCCTCCAGTGTGGAGAACATCACGTTTGCCGGGGCCCCTCTGAGTCCCCTGAGGGGCTCGCTCTCCTTCCTCGCCGGACCCCTGAGTGAGGAAACGTCTCCTGGTGGGAGGGATCGACACGTTGGTGCTTCGCTGAGTGGAAGCAGGAGTGAAGGTATACCGTTTATGAGTTTATGATGCCGTGCATGTACCTGTCTGTACACTGCAGTTTGGGGTACATATTGATGGGAGGAGGAGGAGATGGATCAGAGGAAGCAATTCCCTAATGAGTGTTTAAAGTACAGTTTAATTTGCATATTTATTGAAAGGTTTTGGTTACAGTGTGTGGATGGACAGGCCCTAATGATGAAATGTCCCACATGTTCTTCCATTTAAAGTGATGGACAGCAGGATCAAAAAACGTAAAATAACATATCACAAAGGGATGTATCTACTACACACCTACCGAATATAATATATAAGTATATTAATATACATCTCAAAGTCGGCCAGTAAACTCCATCTTGGAAGTAGGATTGTAGGGGTGTGGTCTGAATCCCCGTCCGGCCCCTCTCTTTTCGTTTTGTGTAGTTTGTACTTCCTCAAAGTCCGAAATGTCGTAGCTTCATTCAGCAGCACCGTTGTCGTAATGTGAGTGTACAGTAATTGTTCACCTGCTTGGCTACGTAGCCAGGAGGTCAAATAGACTCCACCCATTAAATCTGCTTGAAGAAATAGTAGGACATCGATAAACTGAAATTTGCAATGGATTTAATGGAAAATCGTTTCTATCGTTCAGAGTTTCTATATTTACACCTTTATTCTGTCTCCCCAGACTGGTCAAAATTGTCAGACTTCGGTCTACTCTTGGGGAGCAAATCTAGAGGCCCAAATAAGAAGACCGTCAAAATCCAGGAAGTACTGTAACAAACCTCTACTGCTATCTCTATGAATATGAAATGAATAGTGAAATCAAAAATCTGACATTTGGCACCGGTAATTTGTTTGTAACTGATTTACTAAGATAGGATATGATTACAGCATCCACTATTTGAGACCACTATTTGCTTTGGTTTGACTCAATGTTTCCCTACATTTTGAACATTTGTGTCTTCACATCAGATGAACGAGCACCCCCATATGTGTGACGTGCACAGGAGGAGGAGCAAGAGGTTGAAGGGAAGATGTTTGTCTGCTTCGGCCAGCCTCAGTCAGCTCAGTATGTAACCATGAACCTGTTGAAAGACTAAACCAAACCAGTTGTTAGAGGGACAGTACCAAACACATTGCAATTGATGCCGTGATAGTGCAGTAGTTTCCTGGCACTCATTCGAGCCAATCCAGAATAGGAATTACAATGACAATATGTTTCTTCAGAGATAGTGCTGACCCTGCAGATATGATGTCAATACAATTTAACGCACTGTATTGACAATGGAAGAATAACTCCAAGCAGAGGCACAATATGATGGTCCTTGCTTGTGTATTGGGCAACAAATAGATGACTGGATATATACAGTTCAAGGATGCAAGGTAATTGATTTTGAAGTGGAGAGATTGGGATTGTATGACAATGCAAATCCAACTCCAACCAGGCACATACATTTTGTACAAATTATAGCAACAGTAAGGATACAGGCGCATCTATCCTCTAATCATCTATATCTAATAACTATATAATATATGATAACTATATCATCAATATTGTTGCAGATGGTGAGCCCATGGAATTTCGACAGAAACGTGTTTCTATGGAAAAAGTGTTTTTATATCCGGTAAGAGTGATCCCTGTTAAAATAAATCAAATCAAAATAAATAAATAAATGCCATTTATTACTCCAAATCGGTGGTCATGACATGTTGACTGTCACTGTATTGTCATGTAGGACAGGGGGAGTCCCAGTCAGTCAGCATGGGACAGCTTTGCCAGATCTGTGAGCCCCCGGTCTTTGTACGTTTGTTCATTTGATACCTTTGTGATCAGAGTAATGGCCAGTTCATATATATTGCAGAGATAATAATATTTAACTTATTCTCTCTAACTTGCAGTTTACAAAGTGGAATTATATTTGAAGGTATTTTAAAGGGCACTCTTATATTACCTTTTCTTATATGTCCGTATACATTGAAATTTGATTTAAAAGACATTTTATTTTTTTCAGCAAAGAACTCCTTATTCCATTCCATTGGAGATGATGAAGATTTGTATCCTCACTACTCAAGTATTCAGACCACACACACACCGGTTGCTCTGAGATAAATTGCAATAGTTTGTTTACACATACACAATAGGATAAGCGTGAAAAATATTGCACTAACATACACCCAACCATCTGACCATTGTGTGTTTGCTGTGACAGCGATGGAGAGGAACAACCTGATGAGACTGGCTCATACCATCCCCTTCACCCCGGCTAACGCCATGGGTAGGCTCTCCGCACGGTCCCCACATCTACTGTCTGCTGCTGCTGCTGTAGAAACCTTTGAATCCATTCCACTGTTATTGGGGCATTATACGTTGTCATTATCAATTTATTTGAAATAACACATTCATGAAAAGACGTAAATTTCCGCTTATAATACTGCACCACCAGTACATTCAAACGTACTTCTACGTCGCCACTACATTGCCATTCTATTCTGTCTGTCACCCATGCTCTCCAGGAGGTGAAGAGGTGAGTGTCTATTCCCTGAAGGAGGAGCCCGACGGCTGCCGAGGGGACTCTGCCTCCGCTTCCTCCTCCAGCACTGACCTCACGTTCTGCTGGTCTTCACAAGGCCTGTCGGCCATGCTGCAGACGCTCGACAGCGAGGAGGGCTCCCTGGATGGGGGTCTCTGCCTGGGCACCAGGGTGCTGTGTACCTGGGCGGAGCAGGAGGTACTCAGGCCCGGCTCGGTGTACGTGGTCAAGGCTTTTAGGCCTGAGGTGGTCCGCATCTGGCAGAGGCACTTCCATGGCAACATAGAACTACAGCTGTGTCTGAGGGTACGTACACACTGAAGCCACTTTCCTTTCTACGAAGTCTGTCTGTTCGTCTGTCTTCTTCATGTTTTATAAGCGTGTGTGTGTGTCTGTCTCTCTGTCTGTCCGTGTTTTTTTCATGTTTATAACCATGTCTGTCTTATATCTTTGTCTGCCTGTTCCATATTATCCACATACACGTGTGGTGTTTTGAGGTGGGCCTGTAACTATAGTAACACTGTTGTGTCTGTAACTATAGTAACACCGTACCTGGTTGTCCTCCTTAAAGGAGATCCAGCAGCAGATTGCAGCCCAGAAGATGATGGAGGTCTTCAACAAGGTCAAACCCGAGGGCATGCACCACTCCCCAGGGTCTGTTGGCGTGTGTGCGTGTGTCTTTCTGTCTTTTCCACATTCATTGTGCTCGTGAACATGTCTTTCCTCTGCCTTAGGTTCCTCGATGTGTCTCTGGTTCTGTGGCATTCCACTGGCCAGTGGCTGACCATTGAGAGGTACATGCCCGGGAACTTCAGGAAGTGTAACAACAACACTGGGGACGAGATTGCCCCCTGCTGTTCACTTGAGGAAACACTACTGGCCTTCTCCCATTGGACCTATGAGTACTCCCGGAAGGAGCTTCTGGTTTTGGATATACAAGGTGGGTGTGTGTCTTTGCAGTGCCTTTGTGTATGAATTGCATCGTTGCATACTTTAGCCACATACGGTATGCTTGTTTCTTCACCTTGTGTATTGTGGAGGAGAGCAGGCTGGATAGTGTGTAGTGGCTCCGGTGTTCAACCCCCAGTCCTACGACGTTTCTGGGTTTAATCCCCAATGTCCTCAGCCTTTCTGTGGGTGGGCATCCTTGAGCAAGTCTAACCCCTACCTGCTCCGTAATTACCCGTGTGTGTGTGTGTGTGTGTGTTTTTACTTTATTTAGTAGTAGTAGTAGTAATGTACCTTGTGTGTCTTTTTGTTTGTTGACAGGAGTAGGTGAGAACCTAACCGACCCGTCGGTCATTAGGGCAGAAGACCAAAGGTACTGTCACCACCGTTAGTTTACTTTAATAACAAGAGTATTACATTTTTTTATTGTTTTACATTTAACCATCACTAATGTATTTTCTCAGCTATGGTGCCGTCGGTGGCGAGATGCTGTTTGGGCCCGACAACCTGGGAAACACAGCCATCAACAGATTCCTCTTGAAACACGTGTGCAACATCAGCTGCCACAAGCTGGGCCTATCGGGTGAGAGCACACACACACGCGTGCAAGCGGTTGAAAAGCGAGTGCACCCACAGGTTGAAGGAAGTTATTTGAAGTGTGTTGTGTTTGGGAGAGAGGGGGGGGGGTGTATGTGTTGCAACTTCTTTTTTTCATGTTTTCATTTGTTTGCTTGTTTGAATAGTTTGTTTTTGAGCGTGTGTGTGCGGGCGCGTGTGTGTGTGTGTGTGCAAGTGCATGCATTTCTATGTCACCTCTATGTCGTCACTCAGGAGGCCACGGTTGGCTCCCAGATAAATCCCCAACAACATCAAATGAAAGGCAACGCACAAGCCAACTGCCTGCTAATTAACAACCGCCGCCACTCCCTTTTATTTCTACGACAACAGTAGTGCGCGGTAGCGGCACCAGGGGGCGGGCCCCGGCGTCACGCGCTGCACCGCCACGGTCTTTTGATTACGTATTAATCACATCTTTGTGCTGGCGATGCGCCGCGGAGGCATTAGCTTTGATTAGCTATTAATTAACGTCTCGGGTGTAGGCGTGACACCGGCGTCTAGAGGATCGGTGCTCAGGAGCGGGAAAAAAAAGAAAACAAGCTTAGGCGAAACAAACACACCACCAGCGCATACATAGAGGCGCGCTTGTTTTGATGTTTCAAAGTTACCTTTGTGTTTCCTCTTCCTCTTTCCTTGTGTCCTCTCCAAGATTTTCCTGCTCCCGTCTGTATTCTCTTTCTTGTGTTAATGACTGTTGTTGTTGTTGTTGTTGTTGTCGTCGTAGCGACGCGTCTCACCTTCCACTGATCGTTGTGTTTCTCTGGTCGTGTGCAGAGCTAAGGAGCGGCTTGGACACGCGGGGGAACGGCGGGGAAGACGTTGACCCCTGACCTGGGAAGTAAATGGGGTCATCACGGTTTACATCTAAACATGCCCAAACCACCGTTCCCGAATCATCGAGAGTTGACCGAGGCAACAGCAGCCTTACTGTCTATAGTTATAGGCTACTGTTTGTGTAGCGGGAACCCCTTTCGCCAAATGTGATGTTTTGAAAGAAATTGCTTATTCTGTTTATTCTTGTTCATATTCTCTTATTCTCTCTCGAATCCCTACCTTGATACCTGATGAATATCATGCATACAGAATTCAGAAGGTCACTTTTACACATTGATTTACTTGATGAGAAAATATGGAGAGCCCATCGTCAATGGAAGTGAATATTTGTATCAATGGACTACAGAGAAACAACTTCATAGCCTAAGATCCAAACTCTTGTGCTACACTTGCCAGGGTAGCTTTACCAAAAAGACGTCATGTATGAAGATGAAGGCATGACGTGATCTATTCTACACACAGTCATTCACTCACGGTCTGGCTTACTTTTGATCACAAATCTTAAAAATATGCAAATTAATTTCTTGCTCTGTTTATTTTACTTAATTGTCTGAATCTAATCTAAATTCACCATGGTCAGTGTCATGGCATGATGAATATGAATGCATATGAAGTTCAGATGATGACATATTACACGTTGATTTAGCCTTACTTTGAGAATGACAATATGGAGAGATCATCTTGAAATGTAGGTGATTCTTTTAATTTAAAATCAATACAGCAAAACAACTACAGAAAATCAATGCTTTAAATAGAGAGGCAGACAAAAAGAGATTTACATTTTGGCCCCTGCACTTCTGAAATGATTCTGGTGCCGCTGGCTATATTAGAGAAAGTGTAAATAAAAGTTAGCAATTATTAGGCAGCGCTGACTTTGAGAGAGTGAGAAGGAATGTTCTAGGAAGCCAACTGAATGGGAGCCAGAGCAGCCGTGTCACCGTCCGGTAACACGGGTCC
>OMKN01056745.1:16371-26497 GCA_900302345.1 Melanonus zugmayeri | reverse complement strand
ATATAAATACTTAATTATGTAGAAATCTTAGAATTGGTATTAAACACATAACACAGATGTATATCATTTATATCATCATTTAGCTTATAATCAGTCCTATTCTGCTCAGTCTTCAGCAGATCACACGGGTTGTCTGTAGTGGGAGCGCTCGGTGAGGAAACATCAAGAGGTTTTTAACAGAACAGGTTTAACTGGGTTTGAACTTGGTGCTGAGCTGCTCCAGTGTGGCCTCCAGCTTCTCTTCATCCTGTGGGGAGGACCTGGTGAAGGCCAGGGGAAGGTGAGTGGCTACGGCTTTGCGGTCTGCAGGGAGGGACACGGGTAGGACACCGAATACAAATCATGAGGCCACAGTCCATTTAGTGCAAGCAACCAAACTAAAACGCATTGTTGGAATCTATTCTATGTCCAACATTACAGTGCTACGGTGAGGTCAAATGTATTCCTCCACTGTAACATGATGTTACCCTGGAAGAAGAGGCCACTGGGCTGCTGTCTGGCGGCGGTGGAGATGGCGAGCCACACGACCGTGTCCGCCCCCATGGCTGCCGTCCGCAGCTTGTTCTGCATCTTGGCGTGGAAGTCAGGCATGGACAACCGGACAGCTGGGGAGAACATTAAACCATGTTAAACTGAGCATTAACTACTAGAGCTCATGATTCATGGAAGCCCATTTCCGCCACAAAATCACAGACCTAAGTCAAAATAATGAGATACTATCTCAAAATTGAAGCCACACTACACTTTGATGTGACGTATGTTTGTCTACGTACGTTAGGGTTCGGGTTCGTGCTTTAGGGTTAGGGTTTGTAATTTAGGGCTAGGGTTCGTGCTTTAGGGTTAGGGGTTAGGGTTCATACTGAGGTGGCTGTTACCTCGTGTGTCTGCCCAGCCCGGGTGCATAGAAGAGAAGTGGATGTCTTCATGTTGAGATGCCCATCTCTCTGTCAGGATCACCTGCTGTCTCTATGGTTGCAAAATGTGCACATGGACTTAAAACAGATGCACAGACCCCCTCCCACCTTTGTTTTTATTTTATTTTCTGTTCTTCTTCTTATGAGGCCCAGCTTACTTTATTCTGGGCGTAGGCCATGGTGCCGTCGAACGTGCCCTTCTCAAACTGCAGATCATATGTGTTCAGCTTTTGGACTAGCATGCCTCCAGATGACACTGTGATCTAAAAGCCAGAAAAACAATCACTTGTGTTTCTGCCCTTCATTTGTTTGTCTTCTACAAAATGTATGAATAGAAAGTCAGCCATGAACCAAGTAGAAGAACTGACCACTCTGGGATGCTCCACCTGCTTCAGTGCGGGTAGCAATGCCGTAGTCAGGATGTATGTACCTATCAAAAGAATACACCAACTAATCCAAACTGTACACACACACACACACACACACACGTGTTCTTTTCTAAACAACAATGCCAGGAGGGTCTTTTTTCCTTACCTAGTGTATTTGTGGCAAAATTCTTCTCTAACCCCTCCTCTGTCAACTCTCGCTGGTTAACCATGCAGCCTGCATTGTTGATCTATCAGTTATTAAGAAAAAATAGCATATTAAGCATTATTATTATTATTATTAGTTAGCAATATGTCCAACAGGTGATCTCCAAGAAGCTACCTACCAGCACATGTACAGTGTTTTGTTGTGTGAAGTTCTGGGCAAACTCCCATACTTGCCGAGCATTGGACATATCCAGAATGTGTACGTGTACATTCTTAAAAAATAAAATGACAAACCACATGAACATTGGAAAATAAAAACAGTTCAGTTCAGATGAATGTGTCACTACAGATGATGCAACAAAAAGAAATACAGCGAACGTTTGTCTTTATGTGGTTGTCACATTTCAGGATTGGGAATGACGCTAATGTAGTTCATAAGGAAAGAGTCAAGAGCTAACATTTTAAGCAGGAGCAGAGCAACTGTGTTGTGCTCAAATTAATGACTTGACATTTTGTAAAGCTTCTCGCCTGGTTTTTACTCTGATCAATGATTTCATTATGAGCTGCTTCCGCCCGCTCTTTGTTACGACACACCATGTGAACTGTTCCTCCTGTAGAAACACACAGAAAACTCTGTGGTCAAATCATTACCCCCGGCCATGCATCTCCATCCATCTCATTAGCTCCTGATCTGTATCTGTGATTCATTGACTGGGACATTTTGAAACTAAAGTAAGTAGATTTTGTTTCCCCCACAGATCCAAACCCAAGACACCCCTCACCTCTCTTGGCTATTTCCAGGGCTGTGCTTTTGCCTATCCCACTGTTGGCCCCGGTTATCACAAAGGACCGGCCGCTCACATTCACATCTACATCCCCAGGGGTGAAATGCTCTGCTGCTGCTTCGTAACCACTTCTGTGGGAGAGAAAGATCAGCACAATGAACCAGTGTGTACAACATGAACCAACCAGGAGGGCTCAAGGGTCACTAAGGAAACAGGTGAGGAGTCACAAGCATGTGCTCGTAATCATGGACATCTGCAAAACAATGGCTTCTTCAGATGATGTACGAGGCTCATTTGTGGCAAAGTAAAAATATAAGGTCTTAATTGAACTATAACAGTACCTCAAAGCACATGTTTGTGTATTTAGTAACAGGCCCAGCAGCAACATTGTCCCTGGATTGATTAAAAAAACGCATTTGCAGATTCACTTTTATAACAGGAGTAAAGGTGGAGTATACAGCATGGTATTGTTGGTTTATCACCCAACATCTTTTAATTTAATACACGTATAGCTCAACTCATGCCTTCTGTACACGAATCATGCCTTACTTTGTATACTCCCGAAGTCCTTTAACAAACAAGACGGCGTTCCTGTACATCGACATGTTCAATGAGTAGCCTCGAACAAACAACACCCCTCGGTCTCATAAGAGGTGGGCGTGTCGTTTGTGAACGTGTCACGTGGTTTCACCAAGCCCGGAAATGTTACAATATAAGCGTTCCTATTGGTTTAAACGTTGCGTGGCGTCACGCGTGGATCGTACGTGGTACGTACGAATTTTACACAATCAGTCAACAATCTGTTGCCTAAACCGCTTCCTTCTGTATTTTATAAAATGTTTGTTGTTTAAAGATTCTCCGTCATGTAAAAGTCGAATTAAAATCTTAAATCCTAAAATATAGCAGTCAAAATAATGAAATACACAATCTGTGTGTATCTATATCTATATCTATAGGCTATCTATATTTATATCTATATCTATATCCCGTTTATTCTAATGGACGTCATTAGTTGTGGTCCATGTATAACTACCGTTCCTCTCCCCCTTCTCTCAGTTGTCAGGATGGCCGAGTGGTCTAAGGCGCCAGACTCAAGGTAGTACCTTCCGTATCCCGGGGATTCTGGTCTCCGAATGGAGGCGTGGGTTCAAATCCCACTTCTGACATAATCTTTTACACACATTTAACATTTGCATTTGACCTTTCTATAACATGAATGTGTCCCGAATCTGTGGCTTCCGGTGTCTTTTGCCTGCTCGTTAAAGTTTAATTTAATAAACAATTTCAAATCCGCGTAAATGACGTAAATTCGGGATTCATGAACTGTGACGGAGCTGGACTCACACAGACCTCACGCACCGTCAGACATGTTGTCTTTGTCCAAATTCATAAAGGCTTGTAGCTGACAAGGATCCTCAGTTGTCAGGATGGCCGAGCGGTCTAAGGCGCCAGACTCAAGGTGACGAACCTTCCTGCGAAAGGGATTTCTGGTCTCCGAATGGAGGCGTGGGTTCGAATCCCACTTCTGACAATACTTTTACCTGGATGGACCCGTACAGAAACGCACCGTATCTAACATTATCCACATTTTCCCCCTCGCTGCATGGCTGCACCACCGGCCGTGTGATGTCGGACAGCCGGTGGCATTGTTTTGTTAGTTTACATTTAGGCAAATATGCAGGATAAAAATATACTGTAACTATAGAAATACATGACCACGAGGAAATCATATTATAGAGCTGTGTTTGGCCTCGGTTCACTTGTAAAGTAGAGAACATACAAGGAAAACACCGCTCCCTGGTGGCTGGAACGAGACACATGTTTGTAGCTGTATTCAAGTATGAGTTATGTACGTAATGCTACGTGTACTTTATGTTTATATATTTTTTATATTTTATTTTGCATCATCATACTACATGCAATTTTTAATCTAGTTGTTCTCACTACAAGTTAACACTTGCATGGGTGATTTGTCAGATCAATTTTCTATATAAATTCCAACTATGTCCTAACGAAACTACTAGTGTCACTCTTGTCTGTAATTAAAACAGTAAAATGTGTATTAAATAGTGACACATTTTGCACACGCTCACGTTTTATTTTAACACCCAATTTCCACTTTGTGGTTCGTTGTTATTTTATATTTGTGTTCTGAAATACACTATACCATCACATTTCATGTGTCATGATGATGAGAGGACAGCATGCACAGACACAGAACAGTTATTATTTTATTGTTGACTAGACCTACAGAGAGACATAAATGTGTTATAATACATTCAACATACAAACAGTTTTGTTATCAAAGAAATAAATCTATATTTGATATATTATTTCACTGTAAGCTTTAGGAAACTTTCTCTGAAGGTGTTAAAATAACTTCTGTGATATATTTGAGACCATCCTGTTTCATTCTTACTGTATGGAGGAATTGAATTGGAAATAAAACCTGGAAATAAAAATGTTGAATCCATTTTTTACCAAAATGTATGAAAAACAACTTACTTGATTAGATTTGTGAGATTTCAGTTAAGCATTCACAAAACAACAGATAAACAGTAAGCATAATATATTATTTACTATAAGACTACACACTTCTGTGTTCAATAAAAGAAACATCATGTATGCACTAAATTATGAGGCAAGCACACAAAAATTATACCCGCACAGAACCGTAATACCAGAGATCCCACTCGTCATGACATTATTCCCATACATCAGCAGCATACTGAAAACAAACTGAGTGACAAGTGAAACATCTTCCCCTCATTGTATGCCCCACATCAATAGCAGTGTATTCATCATACACTACAGTATATAAATGGCTGCCTTCTAAAAGAAATCCACTTCTGCATATCCATACGGTCAACTTTAATACTCAACACAATTTCACATTTCAGAATGACTAAGCACAATACAAGAGGGGGGCTGTATCGTTTCCTCCTAGAAGAGACCCTTCTCTTTCTTCACTTTCTGTTGTTTCCACGTTGGCATGGAGTAGAAGTCCAGCCGAGACATCCCGAGCACTAGAGCAAAGTCCTCATTGTTGAGGTGTTCCTGCACACACACACACACACACACACACACACACACACACACAGCTGGTTTCATATTTCATTTTCGGCACTTACTAAATGTATCCATGGCTGTGTAACATTATACGCACGAGTGCAAGAAGTCATTCCTCATGGGTCACCTCACCTCTTTCCTGGTTGGATCAACTCCCTTCGGCAGGTCCTCTGTCTGCTGGTGCACCAGTGTGTCTGCAGGGAAGGTGGCTACAGGCGAGGGAGTAAGGACTCCCATCTTTATGTTGCTCTGTGTGGGTGCCTTGACCATATCCTGTAGACACACACACACGAGCCGTGTGGTTATCCTGGTGGTTTTGGAAAGTGTATTCTCAGTGGCGGCTGGCATGGTACATACACTTACCACAGTGATTTTGATGATGTCAGTGGCATCTCCGAGTTCAGCCTTCAGCTCAGCGTATGTCTTCCTTCCCTGGTGAAATATCAAAAGCTCATCCAAAGCAATTTACAGTGGATTTTTCTTCAAATACGTTTATATCATTAATGAGCAGGTAAGGGTTTTTTTGCATCTTGCTCAAGGATGCCTACAGGTAGACTGCGGACGTTGGGGTTCAAACCCAGAAACCTTCGGCTGGGGTCAAACAGCCTAAACACTAGACTATCCTGTCCCTGATTGATTTGTATTGATTTTTAAAACTAAACTCCATGAGCTGCCCTCATCACCTGTGGTGAACGTAACCCAGTGGTGTCTCTTTAAAAGAGGAATACATCATGGTTTCAATGTCTCCCTATCTGTCTGTCACAGTCCTCTTGGAAATACGCACGCTCCACTTTTGGGGGTCCCAGGCGTGGAACCATCCGGTGAAGGTGGGGGGCTCGAAGCCTTGTTTGAGCAGGACAATGGGCGTGTCCAGGTCCCGACCGCCCGGGTGCGAACACAGGTATTCCTGGGCCGTCGTCACAGCGGCATCCTTCTCAATTTGATTGGCTCCCTCCCCCATCCACAGGAACACCTGCAGAGAGATAACCACCTGATTCCATGTCGGATGTAAAGCATATATTTACCGAAACGTCCATTTAACTAACTTGTTTCGGAAACACAGAAATGCTGAAAAAAACAAACAATATTCAATTATTAACAATAAAAAATAAAAGGGGTCCTCTAGGTACCATGTCCCAGATATCGAGGAGCATGATGTCATCTTCATCAAGGTCGTCCTGGTTGAAGTTGGTGATCTCGGTGGCCATGAAGCGGCCCGTCTGGTTGGAGCACTCAAACAGCCGCGGGGCGATGCTGCTCAGTCCATCCTGTAGTCTGGTGAGGTGGATTAAACCATGTTTTAGGACTAGAACAACAAATATGGTTTCTCTTTCACTTGTCATTTTGAAAGAGTCGAAACGTCAAACGTGATCCAGAAAATATGAATGAGATTCAGATTCAGTTACATGATCCATTATGTCAAATGAACAGGCAGAGAGCTCTCAATGTTTCAACATCGGTGTCAGCGTTTGCTCCTTGCGTCCCAGTTCCCCGTCCAAGGCCCCAGGTTGGGTACCTCTTGCTGCTGGCGTACTGCGTTTTGCCCCCCAGGCTGACCCAGAAGACAGCAGGCTCCTGGCCCTCTGCTATGACAAGCTTCTCCCTTTTGGAAATGATGTCGGCCAGGGATTTACCCATCTGACGTTCATCTCCACTGCAGCCCTGCAAGCAACACCGTCGTGCAGTTATCACGCTGACGTGGCTCTGATTCTGTCTGTTGTTTAAATACAATTCCTATTGAAATAAATCATCTCTGACATCTCTTCTTTATTTTAATTCATTCATTTTTTCTGACATTTTCATGTGCAATAAAGTGTTTACGTAGCTGCTGATGCAAGCCGATAAACCCACAGACACCTCAGTAACCCTAATAAAATGTCTATTTCATCTCAAACGAAAGAAAAAAGATTCATAACCATAGCTCATGTACATTGTATTCACTACAACTGTGTTCATATTGTATTTATTCCAAAAAAGCCAAAGAACACTTACCTTTCCATACCACAGAAAGCAGCAGTTTTCAGTGCTGAGCACAAACACGTCGTTGGAGTTGAGGTTGGAGCTGCGGGCGGAGACCTCTATGGCCTGGGTGTTGAAGTCGTTGGTGCCGCGCACGTGGAAGAGGCGCAGGGCGGGGGGCTCGTACGACGACTTCTCTCTGGAGCTCCCTTCCTGTCAGCAACACAGCACCTTCTGTGCTCAACCAAAGGTACGCTTCAACGGTGTTGGAACACACTGTGCTTTTAGCTGCTTGGGTTTGTGATCGGATGTCCTGAGAGACACGGTTTAAAAGGCGCTCTAGGTAAGATTTAAGAGCTATTATTTTAGTGTCATTTGTTAGAAATGGCCTAGCCCTCTGTCGGCTATTACTGAGTGAAATGCACTGTGAGAATATCCGTTCTGTTTCAAAATCTTGCTCTCTTCCGTTCTCTCTTTACAACTTTTGAATCGTACCTACAGCACCTTTAATATGAACCCGGCCATTGTCTGTGGCTACATCTCCGTTATGAAATCTGCTCTATGTATGTGATGTGTATTTGTGCGCTCACCTCATAAATGATCATCTTTCCTTTGAAGATGGCCATGAGGTGGATTGGTTCCTTGCCCATGGGCACACGGACCTGCACGGGCTCCCCGTTGTACTGCTGGTCCAACTGCACGGCCAGCAGGGCGGACGCTGCCAACTCTGCTGTACTGGCGTGGCGCCCCTGGAATATTACACACACACACACACACACACACAAACACACACAGACAGTGCATGCACACACACACACACACACACACGTGTCATTGTGTTTTTCTGTGATGGATTTGCAGACTATAGAATTATAGTATTTTTTGTCTTTTATCTTTTATTTGGACAATTTCTATTTATTGAATTGCATTCATCACTTCATTTAGATTGGGCTTTAACAAGATACTGTGTATATGGGGGGGTGTGTGTGTTGATTCCACGAGGGGAGACCATGGACAGTCACAAAGGCTCTGAGATGGGTTGTCTTCATGCCATCTCACCTGCCAGATGTAGAGGATGTAGTGGCGTCTGTAGTTGACTTCATATGTATAAAGTATGAGATAACAGTCTCCCCCGTAGAAGTGTCCCAGCCACTTCCTGTCCACGCTCACCAGATCGCTGTCCTCTATGCGCCACACCTGTTCAAACACAACGACACGGTGCACAAGGGGAACCTTTAACGTTTGACTGTGCATCGTATTGAACTTTGAGCAGGTTTGATTTGTTTGCCCCATGATTTCTGACCTCTGCTTCACCCGTTCCGTCGTCCACCATTTTGTGCTGCGCGGCCAGGTCAGGCCTGGCGTGCATGGAGGTAGCGTCGAACTTCACCTGTTCCACTTTGGCTGTTTGTAGAAAGACAAGCGGTGCCCTTGTTTTCATTGGATCCTAATGTAATGTACATCATTGTCACATGCAGAATGTAAATGCTTTGGGGTGAAGTCCCCAGGCGGGGGTTTATTCTATGGTCAAGGACATTTAACGGTGTGTGTGTGTGTGTGTTTGTGTGTGTGTGCACGTGTGCTTGTATGTGTCACCTGTTAGTCATTTCATGCACTAACAGATGACACACACAAGCGTGCGCACGCACACACACACACACACACACACACACTGTACAGAAGAAGGATTTCTTCACACCATGTAAAGTGATTGATGTCTCTAAGATGGGACCACCACGTCTAAACTCAAAAGGACCACTGGACATGGGGGACTCACCTATTTTCCCCGGGGCGTTTGTGGTCC
The DNA here is from genome assembly GCA_900302345.1 of Melanonus zugmayeri. Taxonomy (NCBI): domain Eukaryota; kingdom Metazoa; phylum Chordata; class Actinopteri; order Gadiformes; family Melanonidae; genus Melanonus; species Melanonus zugmayeri. Next base: position 17,433 of record OMKN01056745.1, on the reverse strand, counting down.
CCAGGCCCGTCGCCTGGTACTTCACCGTCCAGCTCCTGAAGAGCTGCTTAAAGACGGCCGACTCGGCGCCGTCGTTCACCGTCTCCACGTAGGTGGAGCGAGGGTAGCCCTTGGCCTTGATGTACGCCTACACAACCACATGTCATCATAGGTCACCAATGTATGCACTTTGTAGGCACTTCCCGTCTTGTTGCGGTTCAATGCACTTTCCTGAGCTATACGCTATTTATAGGAGATGTTATATGGAGAAGGCACAGAGAGCTGAATACTGTGTGTGTGTGTGTGTGTGTCTCACTTCTGCTTTATTCAGCGACTCAGATCGCTCTTTCACGGAGGCCTTCTTTCCCTTCCACATGTAAATCTTAATCCCTCCCTGGTCCAGGAGATAGCAATCCTGAGGAAGCAATACACGAGAGAGTCACTGGATGGCAACACAAGTTCATTCATTCATACTTTTCTTTGTTAGTAAGGTTCTGTATGTATTATATGTGACCCTAAATGCGATTTCATTTCCTCTGAGACTATTTTGAATGTCTAGACTCAAGCTTATTATTTTTCTTCCTCATTTCTTCTATCATTTGTGAGTCACAGGAACAGAGCTATATATAGTATATATATATATATATATATATATATATATATATATATATATATATATATACAGTATATATATATATATATAACTCACAATTTCATTTCCCTGTTCTCATTAGGCCGATATCATAAATTCATCAGTCACATGTAAATGTAATACCCGGCCTTCCTCAATAGAGAACGCTGTAAGCCTCACGTTTGATTTGAATAGTTCTTCTCAGGTTCATGTTTCATCTTGGTGTGTGTGGGTGTGTGTGTGTGTGTGTATGAAGTGTTGTTTTAAGCGAACCTCATGACTTAGCAGTTCCTGTTTCAGTGGCTTCACAGCAACCTCTTGCACCACCAAGTTACCCTGGGCATCTGAGATACTGACAGGACAGGAAACACCAATTCAGTTTCTCAACCGAAAAACAGACCCGCAGCAAACGTCTTGTCTTGTCTGTGTGTGTGTGTGTGGGGGGGGGGTGT
>OMKN01056731.1:8141-19427 GCA_900302345.1 Melanonus zugmayeri | reverse complement strand
TTGGGCCATTGGCCTGCTTACAGGAGCAGGGCAGCTTACCTCTTTGAGGAAAGGGGAGTCCACCCCGAGGTATTTGGACACTACATACAGACAGAAGAGGTGTCTGTCGATACCATCCCCTGTCATAGCCAATCGGTAGAGGTTCTGGTGCTTTTCAGCAGCCTGTCGGAACAGCCTCTTGCATTGCTCCGCCCCCTGTCCAATCAGATCAGTTGACCGTTGAGTTCTTACTAAATGTGGCGAATATGTAAATCATGTTAACTATGTATGTAACGACTAGGGATGTTAAAATATATATATATATATATAAAACGTATTCATGTTTCAGAAATAAATTGTGTGTAAATAAAGACATGTTTACTTTGAATTAAGCGTCTTATTTTTGAAACATTAGGGCTTTTGAAACATTGACACAACTTCTGAACATGATAGCGGTGATTAAGTGTGAAAAAGCAAATCCATATCTGATATGGGAAAATAAATAGGCCTATCTGGGAAAATAACCTTACATTAAGATACATTTTGTGGTGAATTAAGCCATATAACATAGCATATATACCTAGCGCGTTTTTTTAAGCAGATACGTCTACATCAGAATCTTAAAAAAAACGCACACAAAACAACTAATCAATGAATGCCTCCGTCACGTCGATTAGCAAAAAACTGTCGTTAACATCTCTAGTTAATCTCGCATTAATGTTTAGCATTTAAAGACACCATTAAATATTTCCTCACTAAGTCGACGTAATTAAAACAGGATGGTAGCGTGGGACAAAACAAAAGACGCATTTCAGTTAATCCTTGATTGGATCAAGGTGACAAAGTGGCTAAACCCGCTGGCCAGCTGCGTGTTATCCTGGCTTTATAGGGTGGGGGGTCCAAATGTTAAGCCTACCACCGTGGACATTTTCAATCTAAATTCAAACGGATGGATTCCTCATCACACCACGGAGTTACGACCGCCTCAAATCTTATTCTAATATCTAATCCCAAAAGAAGTCTCTTATACAAAATCAATAGAATAGAACTCAGCGTAATCCTTTGGGTTATTTTCTATTGCTGGATTAACTGTGACATGGTACCTCTCCCCCGGCCATGGCCTTGACAAAGTCACAGCTCTCATTGGAGCAGGAGCGGACTGTCTCTGTGCGACCCTCCCGGAATAGGCGGGTCATGGACGCCTCGTAGGTCAGACAGAAGCCCCCGCGGTCCTGCAACCCAGAGCGGAGAGAGAGAGAGGAGGGGGAGAGAGAGGGATAGGGAGAGAGAGGGAGGGACAGAGAGACAGACAGACAGACAGACAGAGACAGCAGAGTTAGAGGATGCATGTTTCCATTCAATAAGGATGTGCACAATTTACTTTTTTCATGGTCCAATAATTGGTGGGTGGTATGAGTGAATAATCGATTATTGGGATTTGCGTTTGTCTGGACTTCGACGTGTGTTTTGGGTTTAATATTTATTTAAGGCTTTGGCTATTCAATATGATTTGAAGCAGCATTCCACTGTTAATTTAGTTACACAATGCACAAAACAGACTAGTTTTGCTCAGTTACCGTAAAACTTCAACTATAAGCCCGGGCTTCTATGTTCTTCGATCACAGCAGCACGGCAGCAGCACGACAGCAGTGTGACATCCGCCTAGATGTTGCGGACCACTGATTGGTGAATTGACATTGCAGGCTACAGCTAGCCTAGCTTTGATTCTAATGCCGCTTTTCCATTGACCAGCACGGCACGGTACAGGACGGCACACTGTATCTATCCTACCCACCGCCTGGTACGCTTTTCCATTACACAACAGACTCGTGAAGCGAGCCGGGAAAGTAGGAGGAGTTAAGCGGAGTAGTGTCAAAATGCTGCCGAGACATGCGTTTCCCAATATCGATGTACCTTAACGGTTTTCAAGGGATATGTTCGTACATACACACACACACACACACATAGGTAAGGTACATTCAGGAAACAGCTCGGTAGCTTAAGGTATACCTTAAGGGAGATTTCACGACACACGTAGCACTAAGGTACATTTGGGAAACGCAGCCTAGAGCCAGCGGTAAATCAGCCAAGAGCTGCAGATCAGTTCATGGATCATGTTCTCCCCGGGATGAGACGGACGTTGACCGGCCGATCAGCTCAGGAGTGAGATGACCGCTGCTCTCACCGAGCGGCTCCTCATGTCCGAAAACGTCGGAGCAAATTTCCAAACAAGCGTTATTTGGATAAACTGACCACTTATTCTGAATCTACAATTTCTACATGGTTACTTTCTCGCCTGAAAAAATATTAAAACTTAATAAAGTGACATATTAACAGCCCCTAGAGCGGACATTACAACAGTTTGCAGCCTGCGGTTTCGAAAGCAGCCGAACGCGCTCTCTCTCATGGGATGACGTATTTGTGACGATTTCCATTGACCAATCAACGGTCTGCCCATTTGCATAGCAGCACGGATAGTACACTTGGTACTGACCCCAGAGGGGTAGCTAAAATTGGCATGGGTACTGTGGCCCGGCACGGGTCGGTTGGCAGTGGAAAAAGAAAAAAAAAGCAGGAGCACGGATTCCGGTACGGCACGGTAGTGGAAAAGCGGCATAATAAACATCATCTTGTAATTGCTCTGCTTTTGAAAAGTTTGTTAGTCATAGTATACAAAACATAGGAGGTGTGTTCACCAGATACTGTCACTTTTTATTTTTGCGATCCATTATCCAGATTGGGTTGTGTAGTTGGTTGATAAATCATCCTCTAGTGTACATTTGGTGTCACTAGAGGACATGTGTAGGGTGCACAGAAGTTTGAATTGAAAATTGTTTGCAACATTGTTGCGTGTGCGCGTAGGATTCGGACAAACCACGCAGAAGCATGTCTGAGCTGCCTCACCCTGTAGTAGGCCAGCTGTAAACTGAGCTGGATGAAGGCGTCTGGGCTGATGCGTAGCTTCTTGATGCGGCCTTTCCCAAAGTCCCGGAATGGGAAGATATGGCAGTCCACGTCATCCGCCAGCATCTGTGCCACCGCCAGAGAGCTGGACACTTGAGCCTGGACCTGACCCAGAGACACAGAGAGAGAGAGAGATTGCTCATATATTGTATATAGTCAATGGGTGGGGGCAACAATTGTCAGAAAACCTTGCACAGGACATGGCCACTCACACACAGTCTTATGCTTATAGTTACTGTATCTAGCTACGGTTTTGTTTGTCGGTTCATAAAGTTGGTGTAATCTTTTGAATCACAGCAGTCTTGTCAAGTCAGGTCTAGTTGTAGCATACTGTCTCGCCCTGATCTCCTCTAGGACCCGAACACTTCCTACTCAGTGGAAGTGGATATTGTGCACTGCCTTGGAGCACACCTATATACAAACACCCGGAGGCCAAGGCAGAGCGTTGTTTACCTGGGAACAGTCTTATTCTGCAGTTACAATCTGGGGAACATTCCTGTAGCATTCTTATAGCTTTATCGCATCACTATATGACAGGACAGAGCAATAAATCAATCCATGGATAGTTGGCATTGGTCCTATTCTATTGGCCCCAATTCCTACCAACCCTAACTGAGCTCATAAAAGTTTACCATTAATATTTAGTCCTTTAGCACTGATCCAAAGTGACTTGCAGGGATTTGTTTTTTCTAACTAGACATGACCCATTCATTCGACTTTGGAGTCCCTGTGCCTACATTTGACCACTTCAAATGGATATTCCTGCCAAATAAGAATAATACATCACTGCAGACTCAAGTGGGAGGCGGAGTAGATCAGAGAAAACAAGAGTGTACGGTGACATTTTTGGCACACACACACCCACACCCACACACATTCACAAGTGACATTCAAGTGCAATGCCTTGGGCTGGCCTCCCACTTTGGCTGGTGTTCAGCCAATCATTCACTCACAAAGTGTTTAACGACCTCCACATCCTATAGATGCTTTCCGACCACAGGAACTTTTGCAACTACCCCACCCCCACCCTTTTTTTGTGCACCGCAGGAACTGCAAACCTTTGTAGTTCCTAAAAAGACATTTTTAGCTCCTACTTCAGGGTTCAGGAACCTTTAGGACATAGGTATATGACATAGGTATATGGCGATTGGCCCAGACGTACGTTAATTGGTTGAATACATGAGCCTATGTAGAGCCGGTAACTGCCATTTTTATCTTATTATATGTGTATATATATATATATTTTTTTATTTTATTTTTATTATTATGATTTTTTTAAATTATTATATTATATTATTATATGTTATGTTATATTCTAAAACTGCACATCTCTTTTCCAACTCTGTTATTATCATGAAACCCACACACAACAAATGCACAGCTCCGACCAAGGTGTCCACCATTGCTGTTGTTGTAGCTGGCAACTGCTGTATGTCACAGAGAAGTGACGTTTTACGGCTGGCTTATGTCACTTAAGCAGAACTATTGGCGGTGCGAAAGCAGACAGAAAGAAACACCCTTGAAGGTTTGTAGTTATCTGGGAACTACGAACTACGATGCTAGGAGCTAAGGAGCTACTGTGGCTAGTTATAGATAGATAGATATAGAAATTCTATTTCTAGGTCGGAGAAATGTCTCTTTTTGGCCGTATTACGTTTCTCCATGTCGTAAACTCTAGGGGCAAGGCGTCTAAATGGAGACTATATAGGGGCGTGATATTTAAATGACGCTTGTTTTCAGCCGCCACATTTATCAACACACGATCGTTCTTATGCTGTGATTGGCGAGATACGAACGTTTCATGAATCACACGTGAATGCTGTCGTAAGATCATTTCTGCACTCGGATCTACGCTGGTTTCTACGTTAGATTGATAAATGAGGGCCACTATGTGGACACAGGCCCTTAGTCATTACATGTGTTGGGTTTCATGATGCATTACCAGGATGCATTATCACACACACACACACACACACACACACGCATTATCACACACACACACACACACACACACACACACAGTGTGTACCTCTGAGGGTATGTCCCAGACTAGTCTGTGTGGGTGTGGGAGTGTGCGGTCCAACTCTCCCTTACAGTATCCGTCCTCTGTGTAGCCCAGCTGAAATGCATCTGTGGCCAGCGTGTACTGGGGGGGGGAGAAAGAGAGAGAGAGGTAAGCCTTGAACTAGGCACGTGTACACACACTACAGGCCTCATTCAGACAGCCAGCCCAAATCCGATTTGGGGCATAGATTGTATCCGGATTGATTTTATAAAGTCTGAACAGCAAAAAAACACATGAAATCAGATTTTTGCGAATCTTCATATGACATATGCGTCATACATATGACGTCATATCCAGAGCGACGAAAGTGTATCAAAGCGGTTGTTTTGGCGGACAGCGCGGTAAAGCCCGGACAACGTGTAGTCCCGAGGACTACGCGTTCCCACCAGTCACTACTTTGCGGGTGGCGCCACACCTCTCGCTGCACAGTGAAGCCCGCCATGACTGCAGCACGGAACATCGCAATGTATATCAGCCTCCTCCGTCGCCGAGTTTGTCTGGTGCGGCGGAGGAGTTCTGCACCGTGACTTGATAGGGCAATTGTTTGTATTGCGAGGTGATGAATCTCCATTTTTTCGGTTTAAGCCTCCACACTGGAAAACCGTGTCACCAGCGTATATAGCTACTGATGCCAAATCGGATTTGGCATCAATCGGATTTGGCATCGGATTTGGTGAAATCCAACCTGATCACTTGCCCAAATCTGATTTTTGGCAGTGCGGACAGTCGAGTCAAATGGGATTTGAGAAACAAATCGGATCTGCCTGCAGTCTGAACGAGGCCTAAGTGTTCAAAAATAACTGCATACATGCACGCACACACACACCTCCCAGAGATGAGCGACTGTAGGAGCGTCGGCCCAGGAGTGCTCTGCGTTGAGTCCATTCTTGCCATTTTTGTAGACGATGATGGAGAACGATTTATCAAACCACCTGATGGACACAAGAAAACAAGGGGGGGGGGAGAAATGTGTGTGTACATGCATATTCAAGTAGTTCACCAAGGGTAAATGGGGTCAGGTCTCTCTCTCCCCTGTCGTAACACTTCCCTCCCCCTCTCTCTCTCACCTGTCGTAGCACCTCCCATGCAGCAGGGACTTGGCGTAGCGGTCCAGGTTGCCGGCGGGGTCGTCTCCCCTCATGCCCTGCTCCTCGTCGTCCAGGGTGACGAAGAAGGCTGACCTCTCGATGACGTCCAGCGAGCGCTTGTTCACCCCGGCACTGAAGTGACGCTTCCGCATCTCCGACCAGGGGACTCTGGAGAGAGGGTTGAGAGACCATTGGTTGGTACACGTATTCGTATCGAACCGTTCGGTACGGGGCTCTCGGTTCAATGCGCAGGCAAACCGAACGGTTAAAACATTGTTTTAATATATATACATACATATCTTTTGGGGACATAGCTTGAATTGTGTGAAACAATGTTCTCGGTGCCACTGCGCTCACTGTCCAGGCAGCATTTATGACAGACAGGCACCGTGCTGTCTGCCCCAGATAATCAAGGTGTTTGAGTCAGATTTCACTGAGAAGACCAGTGAAGATGTTCCAATATCACAAGAAGACATTAAGTTCTTGGCAAAGCTGAAAGAAGGCATCAAGCAAAAGTCAAATTGGCACTATGAGATGCCATTGCCTTTCAAGGAAGATAGGCCAAGTTTGCCAAACAATAAAGCGTGTGCGGAACATCGACTAAAATGTCTGGAGAAAAGTTTGAAGAAGGATGAATACTACAAGGATTATGTGGCTTTCATGAAGGACATAATATCAAGAGGCAATGCTGAAAAGGTTCCAGAGATGGAGATAAGCAATCAGACGATATGGTATATCCCTCACCATGGGGTCTATCACCCCCAAAAGATTTGCTCAGCAAAGTTTCGGAATACATCACGGGACCCGGCCGGGCACAGCCCGAACTGAATACGTGGGCTCACCACCTGCAGGGGCCGGCATTGGAGTCGGGTGCTTTGCCAGCCGGGCAGTAGGCAAAGGCGGGGATCTGGGCGTTCTGATCCCCCGCGACACAGACTGGTTCTAGGGATGTGGAATGTCACCTCTCTGGGGGGGAAGGAACCAGAGCTGGTGCAGGAGGCGGAGCGTTACCAACTAGAGATAGTTGGGCTCACCTCCATGCACAGCACTGGTTCGGGAACCAAACTCCTGGAGAGGGGCTGGACTCTTTCCTTTTCCGGAGTGGCCCAGGGTGAGAGGCGCCGGGCGGGTGTGGGAATACACACAAGCCCCCAGCTGAGCGTCTCTGTGTTGAGTTCTACCCGGGGAAAGAGAGGGTCGCCTCAATGCGACTACGTCTCGCGGAGGGGAAAAGCTGTGTTTGTTGAATAAACACATCAGTAAAAGCAACTGGAGTCTTGCATGTGATCAATGGGCGGCATATTCGGCATAATTGAGCTATAATTGATAACAGTTGTTTATGGGTATATTATTGTGAGAGTGTGGGTGGTTGGTTTAAGCAGCCTCACCTGGCCGAGTCAGTCGTTAGACTCGGGGGCTGGGTGAGGCTGCACACCTGTGGGCCAATCTGCAATCAGGCCCACAGGCTTAAACCAGCCACCTCTACACACACTTGAAGCTGAGCCCTGTCCGGACAGAATGTACCATCCACTCATTCATTCAACATTCATCTGTGCAATAAACCGGTTTCAAAATCGCCCTGAGTCCTGTCGTCGGGGAGAGGCCCTGTAGCCACCATGTGCCTGTTCATTTGGTGGCTGTGGCAAGGAGTACGTCACAATTATATTTATGTAAATCTTGATTTGAATATTCCTACCCAGCCACTGACCTCACCGTACGTCATTGTTGAACTTGGTCAATTGCAACATGAATTGTAAATATAAAAAGTGGACCAATGACTGCATAGTTGCTCTACGCATGTACAAAATGTTGATGCTGAATTATTTCCAGTGTGTACATATTTTCCCTGTAAATAATGATTGCTTTCTAATTTTAAGATTTTAGAAATCAGTAATCCTTATTTTCGTATTAATTTTTTGGTTGGTTATTTGCTTGCGCTATTGAAGAAGCCTGGAATTCAATGTGCATAGGATAATAAACTTGAAACTTTTGGTTTGATCCCCTGACCTGTCCCTTAAGTCACACTGAATAAAACAACCTCTTAAATGACAGAAACAAGACAGTTCTAAGGTTTCAGACTACACTTTGCTACCCCCTAGTGGTCTACCATGCACTCTACCGTGTCTATCACCCAGACACACAATCCCTCACTCCCCAGTAACCTAGTCCAGGGCCGGCTCTAGACATCAGGGGCCCTAGGCAAGATTTTCCTTGGAGGGCCCTCTGTTCGCGGTTGTTGACGGGGGGAGGGGTTCAATGTACGCGCGGTGTGTATAGGATTATGTCTGCCGGCACGACTGGGCTTCACGGACCCTATCGCGGGGGGGAGCCCAACGCGATCGCGTAGTTTGCGTATAGGGCAGGCCGTACCTGACCTAGGGCCTTTTTCTTTGGGGAAAAAATGTGGGAACTTTTATTTTACCCAGATTCAGATGAGAAGATGGATAATCGTATCCCTGCGTATATGACAACTACGTTATACTGCGCTAAAGAGGTTAGCACAATACAAGGACTCAAATAGAAGCCACTAGCCTCCCTGCAAAGTCAGGGAAATACACTTTCCAGCATGTCCAAATCCTTACATTAGTTAATTAGATGTATTACTATGTGAATGGATGCATTGTCTTGTAGATGGGTAGGTGCATTTTAGTGATTTTAACAGTATGTCTGAAATGTAGCATATTGTCAATAATGTCTATTGTTGTTGATAATGTTTACATTTATTTTAGTATCTACATTTCTACTACTCAGTGTGTAATTATACAGCCATATTTTCTGTAGTTTTACTCGTTTTAAATGTTTTTATCTCTTTTTAATTCTACTACTGTCCTGAACTGCTTGCTTGCGTCTGGGATTAATAAAGCACCATTTTATCTTAATCTTAAAAAATACAGGCCGCCTTCCTATCTGTCTGGTTGGCTGGCTGGAGGTGAGCATGTGACTGTGACATCACATCATAGGGCCCTATATGGTAGTGGAACCCACCTATCTCCTGCAGTGAGGGCTCCCAGCTTCTCCTCCCCTGGCTGGGGTGGGGAGGGGTCTTCCAGGATCCTCTGGACCTGGTACTGGATCTCCCTGGGGCTCAGGAGCCTGCCTGCCTGGTACACCCACAGCCGGAAGTAGCGCCCCCTATGGTACACCGCCACAAACTCGCTGTCCTGCCAGTGCTGGAGGACATCTGTGTGTGTGTGTGTGTGTGGGTGTGTGTATGTGTGTGTTGGGAAGAAGAAGAAGTTGTCGGTGAGTGCTTTTTTTGTTGTTGGTGATTGCAAGTTCTACTTTCTGTTATCAGTATTTGTGTGTTTGTGTTTATTGTAAGTGCGAATACTGCATTTATTCCGTGTTGCCCACGTTCTGTTTGTCTGTGTATGTGTGTGTGTTTACCTGTTTCTGACCCGGGTGTGCGGGTGGTGTTGAACATTCGTTCACACTGAGCTGCACACAGAGGGATGACTGTACCAGGAACACGACTCTGCAGACGACAAGTAAATGATTACTGATACACAAAGTACATTGTACAATCACACGAAATGCAACACTTCTCAATGGTGGAGAAATGTAGGGAGGGAGGGAGCAGAGAGGGACGGGACCTACAGCAGCTTTAAATGAAAGGTCTATCTAACTGGTCTCTTACAGGTTTCAGCTCCTCTCGGTTGACCTTGCGGCGGTAGAGAAGCAGGGCCGTGATGGTGTTCCCTGCCCTGGCCGCCTGCACCGACGTGGGGGTCACATACAGGAAGTCCTGGGACCACCAGAGACAGACAGACAGACAGAGAGATAATAACTTCAAAAACCTTGTCTTATGACAACAAATTGTATGTATAGTCATATAATGTTATATAAAGCCATATAATCACAAAACAGCAACTGACATACAATAACACATCTTATGACAACAATTAAACGATAAAAAAAAGGATACTGAGCGCCTGTGTATCTATCATGAACAGGGGTTTGAGGCTGTCTCCATTACCATGCCATAGTAGTTACTGTTGACCATGAGGGGGCCACGACTGCGCAGGTAGATATACTCCTCCCACCAGTCACTCACCTGAGAAGAAAACACACATCAAGCAAATTAAATAAATACAAATAATTAAACAGGTAGCTGGCCTCTGGATCTGCACCCACGTCCCATCTCTCATCCCTCCCTACCCACCTCTAAGGTCAATGAGTGACCAGCGTTTTAATCTTTTTGTAGTTAAAAGTTTGATTGTGTGCTTTCAATGTTCTGAGCCTCACTTGTAAGTCACTAATAAAAAGTGTCTCCAAAAGGTAGGCATAATATTTTCATGTCATATGTTTTTCCATACTAACAAGGAACAAGGATAGCAGTGGTCTGTGAGTTGGTGACACTTACGTAGTTGGTTGCCCAGAGAGCTTTTAATTTGAGGTAGCGCTGAAGGCGGTTCCCGAGGCTGGCCTCAAACTGATTGGCCAACCCGGTCATCCGTTCGAATCCAGGACCAGTCAGCAATGGCTGCACCGATTCTAGGTACTGAGGAGGAGGAGGGAGAAGGGAAAAGTGGTTATGAAAATATGCATTTGCTTTTCCCCAAACACCACGGCAATGTGGTTATGAGCTGCTTCCCTTCTCATTTCACTTAAACAATAACCACTGGTGGTGACAAGTGTAACTGTATGTACAAGTTTTGTGCCTCCATTTGGATAAGTGTGTGCCTACTCACCCTGCTGAGTGTATCCTTGATGGTGGGGACAGGCAGGTGAGGTAGTGAAGTCTGGTAGCTGTACAGAAGTGGTTTTCTGCCTGACAACAGCCGTAACAATGTCTAAAGGGGGAGAAAAAAAGACAACTTAAATAAAAGGCATTTCATTTTTACTGTGAATAGAGTAAAACATTTTTGAGGGCACTGGATATGAATTTCTCAAGCTGGTGCCAGGTCACATGAGGGGGTGACACACACACATACACACAATTGAGAAGTTGCGTGAATGTTGTATTCACACACCTGTGGTGGAGCTATGATAACATAGCTCATAACATAGCTGTGTGCATGCATGGGATTGACAGGCAAGATGGATTCCCTAAACCAATTAAGGAAGACATGCCCTGATTGATCAGAAATAAGCCGGGAGTAGACTCTCATACAGAGGCAGGCGCAGTCAACCAGAACAGATATTCTCACAGAGCATTCCACTCACTAATACATACATGTGAGTCTCACA
>OMKN01056698.1:11781-32356 GCA_900302345.1 Melanonus zugmayeri | reverse complement strand
CTTGAAACTAATAGATCTCATCAACATCGGAGTTGGGAGTAAACCGTCTCACAAAGCTGAGAGTATTGTGAATCGTTGGCGGCGCTAAATAGACTGGAATGAGATTAACAGCGCTGTATAGATGTCAAGGCTCCGGTCCAAGGCTCTGGTGAGGATCAAGCCGAGGCGGGGCGGATACCACACCGCTAGCCTAGATGCTACATGAGGTTACACCGCTAACGTAGGCCTACATACCATACAAGAATGATTTACTGCAGCATAGATGCTAAACGGGAATTAGTAACACCTCGAGCACAGATGCTCTATGAGAGGGAGAGAAGCTCGCTTTGTTTGGGGCAGATGTCACTAGATTTTCCTATCTACTTTTGTCCGGATTTGTATTGTATTTATTTGTTACTTTTGTGTGTTCTGTAGCTCAACACCTTGCAGTGTTAGCATCATGCTCCCCGTTGCATTCATTCAGCTCCACTGTTTATGCTACATGCACCCACGACTTTGGCAGGGGGAAGCTCCTCATCTCTCAGTCATCAATTTGGAAAAAGACCATGCCAAGTATTCCACAAGACTTCCAATTAATGATTCTGCTCTTGGCAGCAAAGAAGTAAATGGCTACCAGGAGGGTTGTTTCATTTCCCGAGATGAATTCTCCACAGCTTTTCTCCCTCACCTAAGAATTGATAACTACTCTATCCGATGACCCATTTTCTTACTAATGAGAGGTCATCGCACACTGGGTCTGAATACCCAGGGAAAATGCTGTCACTTCTGATGGGCAATTCTATGGTTCCTTATTGACGTTGGGGGACCGACCCAGTAGTTGCGGCAATCAGCAGGTGCATGAGTAAGGGACAGGACAAGAAAGGACTCAGTACTGCAGGGCAACTTTTAATAGAACCAAGGGGACCGGTGAGTGTGTGTCTGTGTGTGTGCGTGCGTGTGTGCGTGCGTGTGTGTGTGGGTGTGGTGTGTGTGTGTGTGTGTGTGTGCGCACATGTTCCCGCTGATGCATGATGGACAATGACTGGCAGGTGGATTGTTATGATGATGAGCTCTGGGTTCCAACTTGCCTGCTAACTTTTTTATACGTTGGAATATTCGAGTCCCGACTGTTATGTCTGTATTGACATGTCGGAGCGGCGAGCACAATCAATCTATCAGGCCAACAGAAGCCATCCCTGAGAATCCCATCCACCACCTGGCTGCCTCTTTTCAATCAATACCGTGGCAACCTCGCCCAGCTGTAGAACGGATGGCACTCCAAAATGACAGCCATATGTCCTACAAGCAAGAAGAACAACTTCCCCCAGCAAGGACTCTATAGCAAAGACTATATTCCAATCATTTATACCACAAGTCAATATATACGATTATCAAATACGATTTTCCTTTTTTACCCGGTGTGGAGTTCTGGTCCGACTGGTTCTGAGAGCTCTCAAACTTTGAGGTATAGTAAAATAGCAGTTGCGTGTATATGTGTGTGTGAGTGTGTGTGTGTTCGCACTTGCGCATCCCAGAATTAACATAGGTCTTGACATGAATAGCGGGGAGTTGTCATGGAGTTGAGTCATGAATATTCAAACCTATGACCCAGTTTGATATGCTGGAAGAAGAGGACACATGAGTGCAAGGCAGAAAATCCATTGCAACTATATATATATATATATATATATATACAGACCGACAGAGATAGGCACAGTATATGTGTATGTGTGTGTGTAAAACTAAGTAGCATATAAAAATTATCCAAATGACAGACAACGATACAAATGAGAGAAGGATAATAGATAGATGAAGAGCAGCACAGGGGATAAGCCATGCAAAAAACAAAGTGTGAACCTCCCCGTGAATCATGAGGCAACATACTGAAGTACACAAATGAAAAGTGTTTCATTCTTCCCAGACCATAAGTTAATAAAAAATCCACTCTGTTGGCACCAGACTGTCTGACACAAACTCAAATTGATTCCTAATTAGTTTAGGATAGATTTTTATCCAGTTTTTGCTGGTTACATTAGGCCTTCGCTAGTCTCATTTTGCAGTGGAGTGTACAGCAAATGCAAGCCCACACTCTCGGCACACCATGCGCCATGCATCGCAATCGCTTGCACACAATAATAATGGACTTTGAAGGACAATTCGGCTTCCCTTCTTCTTGACAATATGCAGTCACTGAAGTGTGCATTTGGCGGTCACCTTCTTTTTTTTCTTGCCCGACACAAATATTTGTTCAGACATCATTAGAAATTCATCTTTCAATGTCAAATGAGAATGACTTGAGATTTTCTGCTTTTTTAAAAATCAAATAAGAAGGAAAGGAAAACTCTTGTATACACAGGAACCTTGACCTTTACCTTGAGTGGTAAAGGTGTTAAAGGCTGGTTTTGGTTGGCATTGAATAAAAGCATTCAATATATATTATATATATATAGTTAATTCTAGTTAGTTACATTTAAATTGGTATAATTACTGACAACATATCCAACTAGTGAAACTATGTGTCATACAATTGCACATAAAGTAACAGAAAAGTGAAGTATGTGAATATCTACAATAAAAATAGATGCATCAAAAGCACATAAATGTTAATAATAATTTGCATAATGTCTATATTAAAACACCTAGATGAGCATGTTTTATGAATCCTGTTCAACGACTAATTAGTGGAACTGACATCCCATGTGCCTTACTCACCTAGCAGCCATCTTGGTTTCATCTTTCAGTTCCCCCCACGCTAGCTGCGTGGGGGGAACTGAAAGAACCAAGATGGTCGCTAGGTGAATAAGGCCCATTGACATCCTATAGGCCTGCGCGTGTCACTGAAGTTTACAACAACAACAAAAAAACGGTGGACTTATGGTGTGACTTGCGTTTGCCAGGCCTTCGGTGGCACATTACTTTGAGAGATAAAGCAACAAGAGCGGGCCATGTATCAGACTCTGTGCGCTATCCATTGCACCCCCTCACCGGGGCCTGTCATAGATGTCTCTCTATCGCTCTCTCTCTCCAGGGCCCCAAGAGCGCTGGTCAATCTTCAGCCAGACAGCAACCACCCTCCACGATAAAAAAAAAAAGGAAAAAAGGCCATGTTTTGGATTTATGGCCGATCTTCAACAAGCCCCAACATCTCCTCGGGGAGCCCATAAAGCATCAGGGGAAACAGAGTGTGAGCAGTAACACACACATTTGTCTTTTATTGCCCAATGTACCGATAATGATGTTTGATTTTCCATTATGTTCCAATGAAAGGTGATGGAAGACAGGGATTGTCCACACACCAACCCTCCCTCCCCTCAACCACCCCACATCCAACTAAATGCCCAAGTCTATAATATAAACTGTTGTTGATTACTCCCACTAGCACAAGCAGAGAACAAAAATCTGATATTCCACAGCAGTGCTTATTGTCTTCAACAAGTAAACCAAGGCGCCATAATGAAATGGACGTGTGAATCTTACATTCATTGAAATGCAGATACAGTATACTGTATTTTTCATGTTTCATGAGGTGAAAGAACATGGTGTGAAGCGGCTCTGGAGCTATAACGATAACTCAACAGATGTTTACAGAGACATACAATATGTGCATCTTGGAAAGATGATAAAGATGCATTTAAATTAGGCACACACAGTAACGGCTCTTCATTTAAGAGCCTGAGAGAGATATTCCCATTTCGTTTGCTTTGAATCCCCAGTGCCATATTTATTGGTTGTCTTTGGCAATAGCGTGGAGCATTAATAATGGCACACCAATATCACTCCACGCGGGTGTAATTAGCAAAGCTATCCCTGAGTCGAGGTTAGGTGGCCTATAAATTCTATTAATAAGCTAGATATTGGTTTAAGATTTAAAGGCCCACATGTTAATGTGAGTAGCAGATCATTATAGAGACTGGGTTCCATGAAGAAGATAATTAATAGATTTGGTACTCAAAGCTGAAAACAAGGTAAGTATGTCTTATTTTATTATTTCATTTCATTGCATAAATGTGCTTACCTAAATTATGAATAATTGAAAAATCCTTAACTTTTTATGTTATTTCAGCATGCCAGTAATAAGCTAGGCTTTCTCTGGGTCCTTATCTAACCAAATCCACAAGTTGCTCTACCATAATATAGTATGTTTCTATTCAAAGTGTTTCAATAGTTTCGGTATTTGAATTGCGTTGAACATTGTTGAGAATGTGCTGCTTTAGCAGATGGATTCTGCCATTCATATGATTCACACAGAATTCAGTCATTCATAGGAATAGTGACAATGCAAACAAAATATTCCTCAGAAAGTCTCTTGCTGTTTAAATCCATGTATACAGTATGTATCTAAGGTATGTATACGTATCCACAAGTGGACATATTTTCCCCAGTAATTGTAAGTGAGGTTCCCCAGCTCTGATCATTAATCATAAGTTGTGGATATCATCAATCACAGGGTTTTTAGGTTCTGGATATATTTCACTCATGTGATTCATTGAACCATTTTGCATGGGTGCTCGCAGTGATTTTCATTAATCTGTTATGCTAATTAAAAGTCTGGACTTTTCGGGCTCACTTTGCCCCATTCCTGAGTCCTACTTTTAGTCAAGTTTTTTTTTTTTAAATTGACATTTTATAATACAAGTGTGACTAACAACCTATTCGGGCTCTAACTCTTTATAGCACTGTGCTCTGGTTTCCCCCAAGTGGTTACCCATTATCTTACCTAGAGAGGTGATAGCGTAGCGACGGCCTGACACAGATTACAGGGTCCTCAGATGGAGCTCATCAGCAGAAATAGAGACAGCCCCTTAAGAAGGAAGCCAAATTGAGGCCAATGTAAATGTCTTAATTTTCTTTCTTTTTTTTCTCAAATTGTAGACTATTCCCCAATGACTTATCTCATTTTTATGTTCTGCCTCTACTCTCAGTAAAAACTGCCCATCCAATCTTTTTTCCTTCTTGAAATCAATTGATTATTGCCAGGACAAAGGTTTCAGTATTTGTTATTGATATTGTCCCGGAGGAAAGGCGGTATGTCAGCTTTAGCTCGGGTGTCAGCTAAATGCTGCTAAGTTTGATCCATGACCGATCCCAGTAGAATTAAAATGGTCCAAGAGTCAATACAGTATAATATATACACACTAGTTTCATATAGCTGTGTGTGTGTCACTGTGAGAAATGTAACAATAAAAAGGTCTTTTATAATCCACTTTATTATTTGAAATGTGGCTATGTGACGCGTAAAGTTTTATCCGCTTATTCATCCTTTCCATGTTCATCCATAGCCGCGGATAATGTACAAATAACGTAGACATATCTCGCCTTTCTTCTTCTTACAAATTATAATAGATAATATTGTTGCATCTAAAAAGGTCATGGTATTTGTTTATGGAAAGTTTCAGTGTAAGAATGGATTAATGGTATAGACTACCTGTTTCAGCTTCAGAAGATGAAAAGCATAGTGGCATAGGAATGGTTTTTATAGATGTGTGACATTGTGACACAACACATATGGTTAATAGAAAATAACCATTAGGAAATACCATGAGGCAGTTTGGAGGCTACAGTTTATATACAGTAAAGGAGAAAAAAAAATAACACAAAAAACTGAATTCCTAATTTCTTTTTTAATGCTCTAAGTATCGGTTGATTACTGCACTAAGTGCCAAATGTGCTTCTTGCCTCTGACCCAAACCCTGTGCATCCACAGGCAGAAAAGGTTATTTATGTCTGCCAAATGGACATGAACCAGTTAGGGTGCGGGAGGACCTGCTTACAGAAGAGCGAGCCAAGAAGCTGAGCATCTACAAGAGAGATGTCTGGCCATCTTCCCATTTCATGCAACAGTGCTGATGGGCTGAACAAGGTGTGCCAACAAGTTCCTTCCTTTCCTGCACACACACAAAAAAAACTAAACAGAGGCAAGGAAACGCTCGAGAAACACAAGCAGATCCTTGAGCAATGTGCACTGAAGAATTTGCAAGACCTCAAAGATAATTGTGACAAGGTGCTGACCCGCCGTGCCCTGGTCAAATGTCTTCATGACAGGGGTCACTTCCTGGCCCCAGAGTAATCTATCCAATGAGGAGTGAAGAGTGTATAACCAATGCCTTACACTATCAGAGGATGTGGTCTCTTGGGACAAATTTACTCATCAGCTTCCTCTGTTAAGTAAACATTTCATGTTAACTGTAATGGGTGGGATTGAAAGGTCCTTAGAGCTTGATTTACTTTGCCATCTGGGGAAACAATCTACTATTTGAATTGACTATTTTATTGTAGTGAAATAATATGATCAATTTGCATTATATATTTTTTTAATTATTTGAATTATTATATATTTGCTGTGATTTAGTATGAAATAGTGATAGACTTATGGTCCCACAATTGTTTTACAAATCTTCCATACTTTCTTTTCTTCCATCTACTGTATTGGACAATATGCCAAACAACTATAACTTACTGATATGCAAAATGATTAAGATTAATGACAGCCTTGAAACATTTATACCTTTCAGGTTTGCTGCGGTCTACCTTCTCACGCACAATAAAACAAATATTTGACAAAAGGAGAACGTTTGAGCTAACAGATGTTTTGGTAGGAGCCAAAACGAACAGAGGTGTCAACAGCTACAAGTTACAAGTCTGGTGAAACAATCATAATGTTTTAAGACAAATGAAAGCCTTTGATTGATGGCTTTGGTGAAGGATATTTAAGAATTTAGACATTTATATTGTGCCTTGAGCCAGAATTAACAAAAGAAACTAGGGCAATCTCCGTAAATTAGCCACTAAGACACACTCATATTTTTGCAACACACCATTCCTTTAATTCATCATGACTGCCAGACATGGGGGTGAATAAAAGTGGGAGATGCTGTATTTTGAAATAAGGAAAACAAAAGCTGTGTAATTATTCGAAGCTTCAATGTTCCCCAGCCCTATTAGTTTCCCCTTCCACTGAACCAAACAAAATGGATTCTTTTTTTTCCTTAGGTTTTCTTTCTAGAAAGAAACTTAACAACAGCCAAGAGAAGCATGTTTCAGCATTTGCATGGGGAGGTAGCAGGAGATGATGAGCGAAATGGTTTCACAGTGAAGTTACACTAATGACCTGACCAATGGGTCAACAGTAAAGAGTCGAAAGCAATTTTGCACAGAGCCCACAGAGACCAATGTTCCAATTTGAAAGCCCTATAACTTGTTTTTATTGGTTTGAGTCATTTATTTGATAAAGCACACAAGGTTTTGGCAGAGGTCCAGGCAATAAGTAAAGATATAATTATAATGCTATTAATTTACTGTACCATATTTAGAGTCGCTTTTTTTAGTGCCTCTCCCTTAGCTTGAACAGACTTGATAAAAAGGACTAATGCAATTTAGCAAATTAGGTTTATTTGTGTGTTTAAAAACATCTGGAATGATTATATTATGGATGAAACACCGTATTATACTACTAGGGGGCAGGATAGTGTCATAGCTAGGGTGCCTGACCCCAAGTGGAAAGGTACTGGGTTCGATCCCCCAGTGTCCGCAGCCTATCGGTAGGGATCCTTGAGCATGATGCCTAACCTCTAACTGCCCCTTAATGATATGCGTCAGATTAACTACGTTGTTTTGGATAAAAAGTGAACCTATAAACGGTAAACAACCTTACCACTGTGTTTTGTTGCACTAATATTTTAGTTTGAGCTTTCATTGCTCTTGGCACTCTGTGGTGAGCAAATATTTTGTTATTGATTTAGCTGTTGGACTGTTCACATTGGATAGCAAAATAAATATAGAGGCAGGATATTCTAGGGTGTTTGACCCCCAGCCGAAAGGTTTTGGGTTCCAACCTAGGGTGACCGCATTTTCAAACCCCCAAACCGGGACCAGTGTACCGCACGTTCATGCACGCACTTATGCACGCACCATAGGCATTTTTCATCAGGCAAGCTCCCCCTCCTGAGCTGCCCATTTCAGATCACTGTCACCGTCATTTGCCCTGCTGAAGTAGGTCAAGGCAAGACAAGGCAAGTTTATTTGTATAGCACATTTCTGGATACACAGAGCATACACACAGGCAATTCAATGTGCTTTACATAAGAATAAACAAAAATATAATAACAGCATAAAATAGTTAAACGAGTACAGATATATGAATAGCACACAGTACATAATTAAAATAATTAAGCTAAGATAAAGTGCAGTAAGAATAGAGTGCAATATTTAGTTGTAGGCAGTTTATTCCAGTCGCATGCAGCATAATGGCTAAATGCTGCTTCACCATGATTAGTGTGGACTCTGGGCTCTACTAGCCCACCTGAGTCAATGGATCTAAGAGCCCTACTTGGTTTATATGCTGTAAACATGTCAGAGATGTATTCTGGGCCCAAACCATTCAGTGATTTAAAAGTTAGTAGCAGCACATTAAAATCTATTCTGTAACTAACGGGAAGCCAGTGTAGAACCTACACTGGCTGGAGAGTAATGTGCTCTGTTCTCTTGGTCCAGGATAAAACTCTAGCCGCAGCATTTTGAATGAGCTGCAGCTGTTTAATGGTCTTTTTGGGTAGACCAGTTAAGAGACCATTGCAGTAGTCCACCCTACAGGAAATAAAAGCATGGATAAGCTTCTCTTATCTGGTCTACATCTATATTTTTTAGATGATAGAAAGCTGTTTTGGTGATTGCGTTGATGTGGCTGGTGAACGTGAGATCTGAGTTAGAACGCCAAGATTTCGCACTTGTTCTTTGGTTTTTAGAGCCCGGGACTCTGTGATAACTGCAGCGATAAGTGATAAGGTCACATTGTTTGGCATTTCCGCCGCGCGCGACCGAAAACGTACTCCTGCAGTGTGCAGAACGCAGCATTTTCGTTGCCCCGGCTACTTCACGAAGAAAAGAGTAAGCCTTCTGGACTTTCTCTTCGGCATGACAGCTAACCGTTAGCGTACTGACAGATTCTGTCAGACAGAGCCACAAGCGCCATAGGCTAGCAACAGCCTTGACAATGACACGTTGATTGATTGACACACAGACAAATAAGTGTTGAATTCAGAAGTGCGGTGCATTGTTTATGCTTATTGATTGGGTTCGGTAATGAGTGGGACAGAACATGATGAACGTCTATGTAAGCGCTGAAAACATCATATTATTAATATTATTATTTTAATTGTGGTGAAAACCGGGACAATTTGGTAGTGAATGTTGAAAACTGGGACATTTTAGTGTTTTACGGATATTTGTCGGCTTGAAACGCAGCTTGAAAACGGGACAATCCCGGACAAACCGGGACAATCCCAGATAAACCGGGACGTCCGGTCACCGTATTCCAACCCCAATGTTAGCAGTGTACCTGTAGGCATCCCCAACCTGTTCATTAATGACATGTATAATTTAAAAAAAGGACATAGGCTACTTGCTAAATGACTAAATAGTTAATATGTGATATTATTCATACAGCCTGCAGTTATTTTGTATAAATCTGGGCTCCCAGCGATATGTGCTTTATGTGTTGCATGCTTCGGTTTCAGACTCACTTCTCAGTGGTGTTGGACAAAGGACTAAATACATTCATGTAAATAGCTAATTCGCTCACATATCTGGATGATTTGAATTCCTAGAATGAATGTACATATTTTTTTCTGAGACATTTGCAAAAAGGATTCGCAAAGCATGGATGTCATGCAGGTGCTACACAGACATAATGAACATTGATTTGTTTCCAGATGCCTTTTAAATTATTTGTTGCCATTCACCAAAGAACTGCCACGTTGAATAACTCGCTGGACGCATGATATTGTCACAAAAAGCCTCACAAAGCATTTCAACAGAAGCACTATGCTATCGGGGTGTATCTGCACTACGCAGAGTTAATCAGTGGTATTGATTGATGCTCGTTACCTACGTATAGCCACGCTGTGATAGCCAGCAGCGTCATCCTGGAACAGCCTGTGTATCTCTTGATGCTGACGTTCAATGAAGATGTTCAGTGTTTTCGTCAACATGAATCCATACAAAGACAATGTATCAAAGGCGAGGCTAATAGGACGTAGCATAGAGACGTTTCTAAATTGCTTGCATGGTATGTAACTTTCCATGCGCTAATCTTCGTGTTTTTTCCCCCCTTATGCTACATTGGTGGGGGAGAAAAGAAAAGCAGAACCAGATGGGGTTCATTTGAAAGGGTTGTGTTGTCGTATAACAAATGAACGTATATAATGCAGACATATGCGGTAGCTCTTTCAATCTTCAAATGAATCCTATTGTCTGGGGAGGCTGCTCAACATTAGTCTGTAATCCACAGCGCTCCGTCTCTGTTGGGAGTTGGAGCACATAAAGAGTCCATAACACCAGTAACCCAAGACACATGAAACTTAGACTGAGACCGTACACTCCAAAGGAGAGGGGTTAATCCACGCTTCAACAACGCCCTTTCCAGGGCCATGAATCTATTTTGGATTGACGGATTAATGTGTTGCTATGTTTTCAAATCTCCAGAGGAATTGCATTTCGGATACTGTACGTCTCACGTTTCAGTACAGACAACGACTAAGTGGGTGTCTCGTCGTGTATGTTTGAAATGTTTTAATATTTTGTCGGGACATGTTTAATCATGCAGCGACTGTTGCATGCAAAGTGGAATATTATTATTATTATTATATAATAACAATAATAATATTTTTTCATGTAATCTTTAATAGTAACACAATGGCCGGATAAGTTGGCCTTTAACGCAAAAAGTATTTTCCCAAAGCTGTGGAAGCTATTACACTGTACACTATTGTGTAGTAAACACACAATGTGACCCCTTAATTTCCAACAGAATGTTCTAGAACTGAAGGTCTTGTGAGGGATGAACTCAATGTATTCAACCCGTATTGGATTGAAACTGCAGTTAACCAAGAACACAGTGGAGGTAGTCCCTTGTTTGCCATTCACAATCTCTGCCGACAATGGTGGCCTCCTCATGCTGTGAAAGCGCCATTTACGTTGAAGATTAGTGGAGGTCATTCTTAGTACTTATATATTTACATCAAAAGCAATCCCAATATCAATTCTGGGAACATCAAGTGCAACATTTTTGCACTTCAGCTTACAATTTATACAGCAATCGTCTGAATATTTATGAAGGGGAGGGTGGAGGATGAGGGTAGTAGGGGTGGTGGTGTGCACCCTGAATCACCTGTGATCGGGAGATCAGTTTGGCTTTTCGGGGACATGGATAAACGGTCTCCCCGGGGGGTCCAAGCACACAGGAAGGAAAAAAATCATCAGTAGCTCTATCAAAATAAAAGAGCCCTCTCCTCTCCTCTGAGGGCTCATCTGCATTCCCCTGGCTCCATACTGGACCCCCCCTGGGGACGGTCCAGACTATAGGAAGTCATAAATGATTTCCACAGCACCGCGGGTCTTCTCTGTGTGCAAGGAAATGACCAGAGTGTATGAGATAAAAAAAGAGAAGAAAAAAATGAGAAAATGGAGGACCTTGATAGTCTATGGGTGGCAAACCAAGATTGGAGGTGCATTCATGCTCACATTGTGCTGCAAGGTATTTTTTTTCTATATGTACTTTGAAACACAAGATAATATAAAAAATATACCAATGCATGGATATTTGACACCGAAGTCAAGTTAAAAAGTGTGTGGTACAAAGTATACAAAAGATTTTGTCTTTTGAAAACAAAGGTTTATTGTTATTGGAAATTTCTCAATTAAATGCAACCCAGGTCATAGGCGTATTATTTCCCAGGATATTGACAAAACCATCTCACTTAGACTTCCCCCGTCTCACTAAACAAAGCCTAAATTGGAAAATTGTTGAACAAACTTTTGCATGTAATCAGACACATATTTTATTCATGTAATGATATGCAATAATAGTGAAATCCTGCTGCTTCAGCAGTTCCTGCCTGTGTGGGCCAAACATCCTGTAATGAATAGCTAAACAGTGTTTGCCGATGTGTACGACACGATTGGCTAAATTTAGGACTCGTAGCAAATCAATTTTTTTTTCACATTTTAAATAAACCAGTTGTGCATTTCATGAAATTGGATTATGTTGAATCTATTTGAACTCAGTAAGCCTATGTGTCGTCATTTGCGGGTTCCCATTTGAACAAAAGTAAGATTAAACTACTTCTATGTGCAGCTTCATAAAACAGTGGTTCATATGAAGAGGTGCCAGTGACACAGATCATGACTTAACACATATGTGCGCTGATAAACACCCTCAAACTCAACCTCATCACCATAGCAACACTTCCTGCTCCTACCTACCGCCTCGGGTTGTGAACAGACCACGCTCTCCATTGACTAAGGTTACGTGCGTCCATTCGTCTTGGCTAGGCAACAACACACACAGTTACAGCCATACCCGCCCTCTCTATCTCTCTCTTTCTCTCTCTCTCTTGATATTTCTCTCTATCTGCAATAGGAAAGAATGTTGAAAGGGACGCAGTCATCAGCTCTCTCTAAAAGTAATTTGTCTCTGGTAACTTCCTGGTTCACAGGAAGCCAGCGCGTCTGGCTCCGGCAGATGATCCATTAATGCTATCACTCGAGCCATGTCTGAACACATGTAGGGGGAGCGGTGCTGTGTCTCTATCTTAGCTTCAGCTTAAACTCACTCAAGAAAAAAATCCAAATGATCACTGTCTGAATCCTGTGAATCTGATAGCAATAATTTGTTCATCATTTAATTTATCTTGTGGTATCTTGACAACCTCTTCTAGGGGTCTAGAATGAGAAACAGCTGGCCGTTATGCAGCCCACTCCATGCAATGTTGCAGCGTTTTTGTTTGCATTCGAGTATTAACCGTGTTTTAGTGTTTTAGTTACATTCATCCATTTAATGTCCTGCCTCCACTGCGATTTTCACTGTGGTCAGCTCCATATGTCATTGTGGTTTGGACACACAGTGACAGCTAAAACACACACAAATAATGCAAACTAATCCAAATGGTATCCAGTGTAATTGGCTGTGACTGTTGTGTTGGTGTCTTTATAGTCATTCCAGACCAAACATCAAATCAAGTCAAGCAAGTTTAAAGAAACCACTTCAACTGAAAACACGCTGAATAACTATGCATTCAATCACTCATGGCATTTATACCATAGCATTTAATCTGAATATACTACTAGTAGCACATAGAGCTAAGGAATGGGTGGATTTTGTTGTTTGTATCTGGTGGTGAGCTACATTTGAAATAATGTGAAACTTTAACCCTCTTCATTTAAACACAGAATAGACAAAAGATCCACTTTTGTCCTTCAGCTATTTCCCTCTATTCAAACAATTTGTTTTATTTGAAGAGCGTTCAACACGAAACAGGATCCTTATGCAATGTTCAGGAATGTAGGCCTACCGCTCTGAAGTCCTCCACAGAATTAAGAAGTAGTTGCAGCTTTACTGTTAAGTAGAGCGGTGCTCTTCTATCCCTTTTGTCAATTCTACGAGAAAATACTTGTTTCTTTACGTTTCTCCTCGGAGGACATTTCAGTTGTGAAACAACAAACAAATCTACATCGGAAAGAAACGAAAATCCAACCAACAGGATCTTGATTGATATTCTCCAGCCTAATCTCCAGTTAAATTAAGTAGACTATTCTATTAGACATTTGAGAGTTCCCTGGATGACTAATGCGTTTGTGGGAGGAGAGCTCTGCGGTGTATGGGGGAGATCTCCTATGGCTTTTGTTGTCCCCCGCATGCTGGACATCCCCATTGAGACAGTAAAGAATAGGTGGTCACTAGGTGGGGAGACAATGACACAGAACTCACGGATTGGAAACAATCGCCGGGCTGTCGGTGCCGTGACAGAAACTGTAATTAATGATATTTTCTATTTTCACAGAGGAGAATGAACATCTGACAGAGGCGTTATTAATGAGCGCAGCCTTGTTGGAAGGAATAATGGCAGTTTATTAGCGGCAAGACAGATTCAACAGATCTCGCTCAAACAAAGGCATTGGACACTTTGAAAAATGAACACAATCTGCCCTCCGAGATCCAATGGAGGAAAATGTTCAATACAACAAAAATGTTTGTATTGTGATCATATTCTTTTTTTTCACCCCCTCTGAACCATCTGCTAGGCAACCCAATAAAAACTAGTTTGTGTTCCCAGAATTGCACCTCAAAAAGAAAAAAAAAGTAAAACCTGTCAAATAGGATCAAGTTTAACATTTGTTTTACTCTAGTCTAGCATGTGCATTTTGCAGGCACTTTGATAGATAATAACTCAAACTTTTTGACCCACCGAGTAATTTATTTATCCACAACATTATGAGGTCTATTCCAACATATGTCCTTGGTAACCGCATATATTTGATGTGAGTTCAACACACATCAGTTACACAGAAATTTGGCAATGCCAAGCGACGAATCATCAGCCTGTCAAGTCTGCTCTACTGCTGGGACTATCAAATCATGGAGTCAAGACCTCGTTCACAATATGCATTACATTAACTGAAATAATGAACAGCACTAATATGCCCGATACAATTATTTGTTGGAATATGAGCAAAATATGAACAAAGACAAAAAAATTAGTCAGATAAATTATGCAATTCTTCTATTGTTTCTTAAAATAGATGAACTATGTTCTAACTATGTTCTAAATAATTGGAAATAGCATTGCTGGTAGAAAACGATGCATTCCAGATGCTTTTTTAGCACATATTCCCCAAACTTGTTAAGGATAGTATGTATGTATGTTCAAATATTGTATATTCACTTACTGAGAAGCATAAATAGTTGAATAAACGTATACAAAGAGTTTTTGGAAATGAACCCGATATGCAGTGCCAAGCTATTTCTTGTTCTTGTAATGAATTCAGATTTATCACGTTTGACGGTATTATGTTTGTTTGAAAAGATAAAAGAATTTGACTAATTCGCCCCCCCAACTAAGCTAATACTTAACCAGATATGAGTGGCCACTTCAAGCTCTGTTGATGATTCAAAGTGAAGCAGGGCAGCCCAGCTGCAAAAGTTGATCAAAAGAGAGAATTTGACAGAAAGATCAAGTGCATCATTGAGTGAATCAGACAAAAACATTGAAAAAATAAACGTCATTTTTAGACACTTCCTTTACTCAAGTTGTGGTACTGAATATGTCTGTTTGTCAGGCAGCTGTGTGCATCCATACATGCATTGATTTCGTTCTTCAACCGATATTATAAGGCAATTCCGCTTTTTCGCTCTCACATTCCCGTATTGGCAATATGCTAATGACATCCGCTGTGATTAGTGATTTTCTTCTAATCTTTATTCCACGGTGGCCAAAGCAATCACAGAGGTAGAGCTTCTAGATTTACAGCAGTATGCGTCTTTTCTCTGCTTTCCCCCCCCGTTCGCCTCGGCTGGATTTGGTTTGAATAATATTGGAATACTTTTGGTTCAGAGGCCATTCTGGTTCCCCTACTGCATCTGTGTACAGGATCGTCGCCTGTTTCTTATTGAGGTGAAGTTCACGTGTTTAATGTGCAAGTCAAAAGAAATCTTCAGCACCAAATAATAGATCATTGCAGGGCTTCAAGTTCTGATTCTGATTGACGTATTTGGAGCCCATTTGTAGTTTTTATCCACAATGAAACCCAAATTGAACGTATTCCAATTAATGTATTATACTAATCAAGGTCAAATTATGTTGTGTGTGTTGTTCAAAGGGGCTCACGCAACAGTCGGTTGAGAGGTGAGTGGGGTGGCTTTGTCTCTGGCTGTGTTTCAGTGCCTTTGGTGCGACAGTATTGGGAGAAACTGTAAAAAAGAAAGAAAGAAAGAAAGAAAGAAAAAGCCTCGTGTCCCCATGGGAGCACGGGGGGCTGCCACATCACTTCATGGTGGCTCATTGTTTCTCCATTGTTTGAACTGGAGTCGACCCAGAATACAAGGAGAAAAAGGGATTATTCCATTCAATTCTGTCTACTTTGAGAGTTACACAGAAATACAAGGTTACACGGAAATGACCCGTTCACTTAAAAACGTTTACCAAGACCTCAGATCAAAGTTAAGAGATCTCAGCTCCCCACGCCACAACTTAAGACGAACTCTGTCATTGTTCCACCGACAATTTTTCCCTTTAGGTTTTTTATTTCCTTCATTGAAGTCGACGCTATATAGCGTATCTTTGAATAGATCCGCTACAGGGTGCAGTTAATGGTGCGAGTTTGCATTAAAGTGCACCTGGAAGTCCTCCCTAATTGGCAGCCATCTCGTTTGCCTTTGATATTGCAACCCTATCATCTGCAACGGGCAGAAGAAGAGCCCGTTGTCTGGGGAGGAAGTACATCCGGCTAACGGCGTAATCACCACCGGCGCGGTGGACAGAGGGCTCCGAACAACGCCCGGGTTCACAGTGAAAAGACATAAAGCAACTACAAAAAAGTGTCAATTACAGAGTGCGTGCATACTAATACACGCCCTTATGATGCTTTATACCTACGCCTGCGAGAGGGGGGGAAAAAATGTCATAATGCAGTCGGTGAATGTTGGTCGCCAAGGCCTGTGTTTTGACAATGAGCTACAAGGACCCTCTAATTAGGAGTGTCATGTGCACGGCTACATGGGGAGTGATGTTAACAGTGAGGGGGGCTCGCTGTTAGCCAGGAGAGCGCTTAGTCTGCCGGCATGTTGAAGATGTGGGGCCAAACATGCACCACCACCACCACCGCCACCATGACTACAAGCAAGCCTGCTCCACCCCTGCTGATTAGACACAGACTCGTGCATGCTTAAGAGGGCAGTTATACTGTGTGTGAAACAAACCGGGGGGGACACAAAACAATGTGCTTATGTGTGGGTTGCACATGAACAGTAAATGCAGTGGAATTTTCGCATCTGGTTTTTAAAAATCCTGGCTGTGGTCATTTCCGTAGGTGTGGTAAAGACGCAGCTTGAATAACCTGCGACGAGACGGTTGAAAAGTGGCTTTCACACTGACATTAGCCTGGTGGAGTGGAGAGCGCATCCCCCTCGATGTGCTAGTCACACCATGACAGGGTCAGAGCAACCTACCAGGAAGAAAATAAAACACCAGGCATAATCTAAACGCCAACCCAGGACTTCATGTTCGTGTCCCTGCTACTACATCTAACTTCCTCTGTCCTTGGCAAGGAATTCCTTTGACGTGACGAATCCACAATGCACACCCTTCCCCTCCCCCACCCCATTCACCCCAAATACGCACAGCAAATGATGTTTCCATGAGTCCTTACAGTAGGCGCAGACCTGTGGCTCCAAGCATTGGTGGATAATTATCTGAGTTCAACCCAGTCAGCACCCAGACTATGTGGTGCATGAAAAACAAAGCCTCAGCATCACCAAGCGGAGCTTCCATGCTAATAGGAAGCGATGGAACGACGACAGGCTATATTAACTAACCTCCAGATACGGGATAATAATAACATCGCAAAGAAGAAGACGAGTGGAAATTAAATGATGCAGAGAATAAGTATAAGTATAGAATGCTAATATTGACATTTAGTGCCGGATATTCCCACAGAGATAATAAAGGTTAAATATAATCATGTATTATGTAATTCTAGTGTGGGACCATAGAGTAGCATGCGTACTATAGAGTCCCATGTGCACATTTTTTATTTATGTGGTAATTCCAACGGCCAAAGTCAATGTATGTTTTGCAGAATTTTTTTGTGAGATTTTCGGACGTTCGGAGTGCAATAAGTAACGCACATGCCGTGACTATTTGGAGGTTAAAATGGATTTGGTTAAGTGCAGGAAGTATTATGTTTAGCTCAGGGCAAAGTGCTCTGCGGAGTTATAGTAGCTGATTACCCACTGCTCTTGACCAGGGACTACCAGGGGGTATTTGTTTCCACCTTAGAAAAATACATATTTCCCTATGTATGGCTCTCTTCATTCCTACAGCGAAAAAGGTATGCATCCGTCTGTTTGCAATGGACCACTCTGCTCAGACCAAGGAGATTTAGAAAAATCTATATTAATAGTAATCATTTTAGAGAAGGAGGGAATCAATTACAGGAACGACTCTCATTTGAATCTGCACAGAGGAATTCTGTTTCGCATTATGGCTTCATAACTGACTGACTTTCTACATAAAGGTGCTGATGCAATTAGCCCCTTGAACCACTAAATATGTGGCAACTTGTGCTTAGGTTTCAAAGGGAGACATAAACACAGCCTTGCTTCAATTTGGGGAAAAGCCTGCAATTGATTATGCCTCCTTTATTTAATAGAGCTTTTTTGAGTTCTTTCAACAGCCATGTGGTCTGCTGTAGGATAAATCCAAATAATGCAATAACGAACATATGACCACATGTGAAACTGTTGTTTTGCTTACAATAAAGTCACATTGCAGAGTTTCCTGTCTCGGTGAACCGACATACGCTTACTCCTGGTGACCTAGGCGTTCGCGTTCTGTCTCATCTTTTGAACACATGAAGCAGCCTCATCGAAAACAATCATGCAAACATATAGGTTTTTGAAACACGAGATTCCCTATTCCCTATCCCCACTATTTTGTCATGCAGGAGACACTTGCAGGGGGGCTTGAGACTGTTGCGGGCCACTTAGAAACGGGCAACGGGCTGCATTTGGCCCGCGGGCCGTAGTTTGGACACCCCTGGGTTAGGGCATCTTGCACAAGGACGCTACAGGTACAGGCTGCAGACCTTGGGGCTCGAACCCAGTACCATTTGGCAACAAGCCCCAACACCATAGGTACTACACTATACTGGCCTCTTGCTCACCTACCAATGGCATCCAGTGCCATATCCAGCAGATTTCTAACTAGCAAACCAACAGTGTAACTTGGCAGCGTTACCATAGCCACGAGTGAGTGATCATTCCTCTGCTGTATGTGAAGCACTGAACTATAGAGACAGGAAGTGTCACAAAACATACAAAAGATAAACAACTTTTAAGGTGCTGTTGGTAAGATTTAAGAGTTGTATAGCGAGAGCAGAAAATAGCAGAAGAGAGTATGGTTTTGAAAATAAGCAACCCGAAAAAAGTCCCTCCCTCTCTGCTCCCTCCCTCCCTACGTTTTTCCACCAAAGCGTTGCATTCATGCACCTGTGATTGACAGGTAAGATGAATTACCCGAACCAATCAGGGAAGAGATGTCCTGATTGTTGGTCAGAAATGACATCTAATTGTTTCATACAGAGGTAAAAGCCTGACGGAAGGCTATGGCATTTCTAACAAAAGTATAGCTCTTAAATCTTACAGCATAAAGTCTGAGATGGTAGAGAGAAAGAGAGAGGAGAAGGAGAAAAGAGGAGTTAAAGAGGTGACCCTGCGACAACGAAGAGGTTGATCCCCAGTAAGCTGGCCTTCGGCCCCAACCCTGCCGTGTTTATCTCTGGAAATATGGCAGCTCAGTCCTCAGAGGGAGCTGCAAGGGCTGATTCTACTGCCCCCAAGAGGAAAAGGCTTGGAAGGACTTATCGCGAGGTATCATCATCATTAGGATCTCAATCATTACACACACTGGTGTAAATGTTATGAGCCTGAAATCAATATGTTCGTAAAGCCTATGACGAAACAACGCCATAAGGAAGTCAAACACATACACACATTTGTACGCACACACACACACACCCACACAAACACACACACACTTGATGAAGTCATTGGGCCAGAATCTGGTCACTTCAACAGCTTTGGAGAAGAAAAAAAACTCAAAAAAAAAAACAAGCAATCAAACAGCTTGTCATGAGAGGTTTGTTACCCTCTTCGTGAGGAGCCCAGATGCCTATATCTCCCAGCGGGCACGGGTGCTGTGCAACATACTTGCATTGATATTTCACATTAGCCTATGGCACAACACAACGCAAGATGATTGCTTGTCTGTTATGGTATAAGTTGAAAAGTGTTAGGGGCTGCTCACCCGAGACGTCTCAGTTTACCACCGTGATGGATGCCCCCGCTTATAGGACCGGAGTTCTGTTCAAGGGTGCCGTCACTGGGAAAGATGACAGATGGGCCCAGCTGTTGAAGATATCGACACTTTGACCAGACCATGAAGACATTAATCACAGTTTGACTAACCAGAGGAGCCGAGGAGGCCCCAGGCTTTTTATTTATTTATTTTGTTACGATAGCGGAGGGCAGGATAAGGATAAATGTGTCACGGACAGTCGGACAGTCGGACGATCGCCGGCGCGATGGTGTAACACAGATGAAACAACGAGGAGAGAGAGAGAGCGAGAGAGAGAGAGATCCACAAGGCGCAGACAGTTGAAGGACAGGCCACACAACCCGGCCGTTGCTAGAGATTAGGAGGCGGTAACTAAGATAAAGTGGGTATTGTTGATGCTGTGATTTCATATTACAGGAGGTCAGGGTCGTGTCAAAAATTAGAGAAAAACAGGGACACTAATGGATGATGATCTTCTCTTTCTTTTCCTTCTTTCGTGTTGTCTCGTCACAGTCGTAAGCTGCGACTTCAGTGGACGTTTTTTTTTCTCCGTAAAGCCACTGCATACAAACCCCGCCGACGACGGTCAGTGATTAAAAGAGAAAATGCACTGATATGTCTCCAAGATGGATTTACTCGTTTAGAGGAAATTATGGTGTTATAGTGCTACGCATCATCCCCTGGGGAAATGATGTAATAATATGAAAGAT
>OMKN01056692.1:0-11272 GCA_900302345.1 Melanonus zugmayeri | reverse complement strand
TGTGTGTAGTGTGGTGTGTGTGTGGGTGTGTGTGTGTGTGTGTGTGTGTGTGTGTGTGTGTGTGTGTGTGTGTGTGTGTGTGTGTGTGTGTGTGTGTCTTATTACCGGTACCAGGCGATCAATGATTCCATGAACTGGCAGTATATTTGACATGCTGTATCAAAAAGGGTTTTGGAGCTATGGGGACGTTTCTGGTATCAAATGAAAGCTGAGATAATGTAGAATGCTTAAAAATGCATGCATATCAGGTGTTCTGAACTCGTATTAGATAAGAAAAAGTACTTCTATGACAACCAATAAACCCTTAAATCTGCCATATGGATATTTTATGATGATTAGTAGATGATCTTTTGATATATAAATTGTTGCTATGGAGCAATATTAGCCATCACAGACACTGAAAAGAACAAGAGTGTTGAATATGTTAATAGATGTCTTGAGGGTACCATCAAATATGGGTCCCAAATGTACAGTGAGTCCCAGTTTATTCACTGTCACTGATTTCTACTTCAGGGGACCCCAATGGTGGATAAAAGGTGGGTTTAGTTGGGTCTTTCCTTGGCTTCCCTATAGGACTGACTAGCCTCCTTCTATCCTGGTAGCTTTTCTTCCTACACTTTGTTAGGAGCCAGCATGACATATTTGGTCTTTTCCTGGAGATGTATTTCCAGATTTCTGTATGGCCTCGTTTCCAGTGCTCCAGGGTGTTTCTCTCAGTTCTTTCTCTTCTCATTCTTCCTTCATTTCCTGAGCTATGGATCTTTACGAACACCTACTCCATCATCTCTGCTTCATCTTTATCTGTAACAGCAGATTATTCTAAAACCTGATCATAACAACTCTTATCTATTACCTGCCATCCTCTTTATCATATTCCATATTTGCCCTATATCTCTACAGAATATTTGCAAGCTTGTCCTCTTTGTTTGTCTTACTGTGTGCTTCGCAATAGCCTACCATAAAGTATGGCGTTAAATACAATTGCATACTCTTTTGGAG
This sequence comes from Melanonus zugmayeri, assembly GCA_900302345.1. Classification (NCBI taxonomy): domain Eukaryota; kingdom Metazoa; phylum Chordata; class Actinopteri; order Gadiformes; family Melanonidae; genus Melanonus; species Melanonus zugmayeri. The sequence goes on along the minus strand of OMKN01056692.1, from coordinate 10,273 downwards.
ACTGGGATTTATAATTTAGAATATAACTGAGAAGTTTGCACAGATTAACTGAGTAAACAACCTTCTGAATGTAGTTATTTTTTTAACAGAATTATTAAGAATGATCGTGATTTGTATTAACTAAATCCCATGTGAAATATAGGCTATACAAATTAGAGAGCACAAGCCAATAGTCAAATATTTCTGATTTGATGGGGATTCTTTACTATAACTGCATTGAAATAGAAATTCCAGGCTACCTAATAAAGTTGTGTTAAGAGCCTTCTGCCTGTAGATGGCGACATATCATCATGTTGGTTATAGACGGACAGACCCTTCCCCTGTGGCCCCTCCCACTTTAGACCCATTGTCCAATCACAGAGCTCCATGCAATCGGCTTAGGTTCAGAGGTTAAGGGTGAGACAAGGTAAGGAAAAAAATGGTAACCGGCGATGTGGGGATGTGAGTCATTTACAGCCATGTTTACAGCTCAATTAAATGGCTTGCGTCAAAGAAGATCGGATTTAACCGTAGTCGCGCATCACACTTAATCCGCCCGCCGCTCTGTCGCGGTCGAAACCACCGGGACACTGACGGGAGGCGCGTCGGGTCAATGGCGCTGGTCTACGAACTAGTGTGGCGAATGCTGCACGTCCTCCTCCACATCCACAGGACGCTGGTCACCTCGCTCCGCGTGTTACTCAGGAATCGGAACGGGCAGACGTGGAGGCGGGCGGCGGCCGCGCTCCTGTCGCCCGCGAGCCTCGCCGGTTTCCCCGGCAACGACGACGACGACAGGGAGAAGAAGAAGCTCGTGCTGGAGCTCGGCGGACGGTCGGCTCGCGGTCGCTGCGGCTTCTTGGAGAAGCTCCCGCTGCACGTCGGCCTGCTGATCGTGGAGGAGCCGCCGAGCTACACGGACATCGCCAACCTGGTGGTGTGGTGTATGGCGGTCGGTATCTCGTACGTCAGCGTGTATGATAATCACGGTAAATGTTTTAAACGTCATTATCCGTAGCTTTTTCGGCCTAGGGTATGCTAGCTGATGGTCACCTGTAGCTGAAGTTTCTCTATTCACGTTTCACTGATGGTGAGCATGTGTGTACATGTACGTTTCAGTCTGCCTGGACCATTTATTTAGGCTTGTCAGTAAGTCACAGAAAATGTGTGTGTGTGTATATGTGTATATATATATATATATATATATATATATATATGTGTGTGATGGGGTTACATGTGTATATATATAACCCCATCACCCGGCTAGCGGCAGAGCTACATGCTACTACGGTGTTTCCATGACCCCCGGGTTCAGAGCGGGGTTTTTGAAGGTACGCCGTCACTTTATCTCGGTCTGCATGAGGCTAACGTTACTTTGTTTATCCGCGGTGAAACTAACGTTGTAATCCACTAAATTAGAGATCGGATCCATGTTTTGCTCAACATTTGACTTCAAATATGGCATTTCTGTGCTCTTCTTCTTCGCTGCTCGTTATAACCAAGACTGAATGATGCCACCTTGAGTCGACTGGTGCATCTCACGCCTTATTTTAAGTTAAATGTTGAGCAAAACATTATATATAATGTATATGTAATTCATTGATATTGTCCTTGTTCACTGTCAGGTGTTTTCCAGAAAAACGACAGCCTGCTCCTTGAGAAGATTGTAAGGCAGCAAGACCGGTTAGGTCTGGATGATTCTAAATACAATGTTGAACTCCTTGGCAATGGGAAGGCCATGCACCAAGACCAGAGTAAGGATTTACTTTTACTATTTATTAGTAGACGCTTTTATATAGATACATTTTACAAAGCTGCTCATTAATAAAAGCTGGACTAGCAGTTAGGCATCTTGCTCAGGGATGCCTACAGGTAGGCTTTTGGGTTAGAAGAACCCAGAACCTTTCGGCTGGGAGTCCAACTGCCTAACCACTCCTGCCCCAGATGCATCGGCCTTTTATCTGTGATTTGCTCAACCACCAACTGGCCAAATGTTGCATATGGGTTCTACAGTCATATTGTATAATATAGCCCCATATTCTCCATAAATGGTGGGTCACATAGTGATTCCATTGAAAACAGTAAGGTAGAATGCAAACTTTGTGTAGTGTGGTGGGAATTCTATATGAACACGTTGATCTTTTGTATAAATGAACTGTCTGTAAATAAAGTAATCCAATGCGATATTAAAGAGGTAGTTGGTTATTTATTGAATACATGCACAGGTCAGAGCTCTGCCGAGAGTTCCAAGAGCACACTTCTAGAAAGTATGCTGAGGGAAGTCTGAAAACAGGAGAAGAGAATGCATCTTAAATAGCCCCTCTCGGGCCACAATTCATCCTAGAATAGGGAAGTGATTCCCTAGGTTCTCAGTTGAACTTTCCATTTTTATCTTGACCTGCAGATGACACTGAACACTTTTAGCGAATACGTGCATTGCAAACTGGATATCTGACAGCTTGTTTAGACGCCCTGTCAGCACAGATGAACAACGGTCAAGTTGACCGAATTCCTTATCTTCCTTATCATCATCGGGTTCGTAGCAGGTCTTTGAAGATATGCCCATCGATCCGTGTTGATGTTCTTATCTAAGCTGGCTTGTTGTTTGTATATCTAGATTGACTGGTGCATCACAACTGCTGTCAGACGTACCTGTTAATTCATGCCGATGCACCTGGCCACCAGAGACAGTTTCTATATTGCGTAGTGAAGAAGAGTTTGAAACAAGCAGCTTGGTAAGCAGGATAAGCAGCTTGTTGGAGGGGGTTAGGGTTAGGGGTCTTGCTCAGGCACATCTTGACACATAGCTAAGAGAAACTGAGGATGGAACCGGGGTTAAAGTTTAGACTTTTGAAACCTGGAGTGGGGTGATTGGGATGAATGGCCGTTCTAGTTTGTCTAAAGCACTAGGCTCATAAGTGTAATTTGCAACAGAGGACCTTGGATCAAATGTTGATGTGGATCGACATTGTAGCAGCCGCAAAACTACTGGTGGCGGATAAACAAAGTAACAGCTCAGATGAGGACAGACATACAGATCATGGGCTTAGAAAAAACTTAAACCTATTCCAAAACTGCAAAGTGTGTAAAACAAGTTTGCATTCTACTTCACTGTTTCAATGAGATCACCATGTGTCACCCAGTATATATAATATACTGTGATGGATTGTTAGGTCCAATGTGGATTTATCTTAGCTTAAAAACAGTTTGGATCTAATTTCAGAATTAGATCCAAGAGCCATTATTTTGCGCAAAGCATTACACATATACACATGCTATGTTGTGTGTTGTTTCCCTTTTGGAAATGTTTACTTGCCTTGATTTAGCTTTTTAAGCAAAATCGAGGCAGATCAATCCCAATATTTTTTTCCTTGTTTGTTTGTATACGCATTTATCAACTCTTTCCTTCTTAGTTGTTTCCCGGCAGCCAGTTGTGAAAGTCCTGTCACCAGAAGATGGGAAGCATAACATTGTTCAAGCAGCCCGGCACTTGTGTCGCACCGTCGAACAGAAAGAGAGGACCTCTAAAGATATTGATGTCCCCATGTTTGATGCCCTGCTGAGAGGTGAGCTGCACGCATGTATCTGAGATATTGAGGATGGTTCCATGCGCATCTTAGTTCGGTTAATGCTGAATAAACAGATTTAAAGTGATGGATAACAGAAATCCGTCATTTACTTCTAATTATGTTATTAAGGTGTGCATTAAGCATCAGAAAATGATGCTCCATGAAATCCATTGCAATTTCACGTCATTTCAGTCCTTCCTTCTATTCCTTCATGCTGATTCAATGGGTGGACTCTATTCTCCCTCCTGGTGGGTGACCAATTACCGCACACTCACATGGCCAAGCCAGGCCACGTGTTTTTAGATTCTGTTGTCCCTTTCTGTTATCACTTTAAGGTACATTTATAATAAAGTAATATATTGACTGCCACTTATTTCAAGATGTTTAGCTTCCTCATTTGATTTAATATAAAAGCCCCCCTCCCCCCCATAAAAGTGTGCTGAGCGGTTGGCCATCGCAGGACAATGTGTAAACACTGACATTGCCTTAACCAGGGTAAAATCGTGTGTTTTTCTTTATTTTAGTTTTTCTTGTGTGCATGTATTGATTGGTTTCTGTGTTGTGTTGGCATATTTGAAAATGTAGTTTCGCTAAAAGATGATGTGACAAAGCTAAAACCGCAAGAGCATCCCCAGTTGTAAACATGCAACTGGGTGACGTGACCGAGTGTACAATGACAGAGAATTGCAGCAGTGACTATTGTGCACCACTCTGTATTGTTTGACTTGGATTGAGTTTCCTTTCTAGTAATCTGGAACCTACTATACTATATGTTCTGCCCCGGAAGCAAGATCCCAACTTGGCTCAAAGGCACGGCCCCATTTTCAGTTGTTGCGGGTAATTCAAGCAGGAGAGATAACAACAGTACTGAAAGTGCATTTCCTATAGACCAATTTCCTAAAGGAACATGGATCTTGCAGACGCATATTTTGGTGTATATCTTAAGTAGTCGGTCTTCATGGTGTATAGACGTACACCATGTTTAAGAACGTTGGTGTCTGGACAAGATGTTTTGCCATGTCTTCCCACTGGCTACGAGAAGTTTAATTTGCTAATACTGGCAAAGTCTGTGTTTGCTATTGGCCAAGGAGGGAGTTTTGTGGTTGCTACAACGTCGATCCACATCAACATTGATCCAAGGTCCTCTGTTGCAAAGTACACTTATGAGCCTAGTGCTTTAGACAAACTAGCATAAACAATAATAATAACTGGGATTTATAGAGCGCCTTTCAAGGGACCCAAGGTCGCTTTACATGGGACAGACAAAGACAGACAAACAAAGAAGACAGAACTAAACTAAAACCCCTGACAACTAACCAAACAACGGACAACTAACCAAACAGACTGACTAACTAAAGGCCAAAAGCCTTGGTGAACAGGTGTGTTTTGAGGGCTGATTTAAAGGTGACCAGGGTGGGGGCGTTGCGAATCTCTGAGGGGAGAGAATTCCAGAGGGTGGGGGCTGCCACACTGAACGCTCGATCCCCAAAAGTACACAAACGGCCAAACTTTAACCCCGGTTCCATCCTCAGTTCCTCCTAGCTATGTGTCCCCTAACCCTAACCCCCTCCAACAAGCTGCTTGTTGCCTTGGATTCGTTGGCATCACCACTTCTGTGTGTGGATGCAATGTAATGTAATGTGCTGATCACTGATTAAATCGTTATTTATTTAAAGGTGCTGTAGGTAAGATTTGAGAGCTGCAAAGAGAGAGCGAGCATAAAAGAACCCCACATTCCCTACTTGTTGCATTGCACGCACCTGTGATTGATAGGCAAGATGGATTCCCCAAACGAATCACGGAAAAGATGCCCTGATTGGTCAGAAATGAGCTGGGAAAAATCTAGATTGGCTTACACAAAGGCAGGCGTAGTCAACTTGAAACGGATACTCTCTCAGCGCATCTCATGAATAGCTGACGGGTGACTGTCATTTCTAACAAATTACACTCAAATAATAGCTCTTAAGCCTTATCTACAGCACTTTGGGGCGTACTTGGGGCATTTTAATCATGCCACCGTGATTACTAGGGGTGCAACAATATAATTTAGTTAATATCCAAACTATTAAAACATTTGAATATGTCTTCTTAATTGTAATTGTATAATTGTCAATCTTTCCTAATTTTTTTCTTTTTCTTTTTTCAGAATCAAAGAACATTCCAGACCCAGAGCTGGTTGTGAAATTTGGCCCAGTTGACAGTACGCTGGGTTTCCTCCCTTGGCACATCCGACTCACTGAATTTGTGTGAGTGTGCAGGGTTTTTCCTGGGTAGCAAATTTAGCAACAAAAAGTTACCATAGTCCTATACATTATACGATTTTACTAGTTTTTAAAAAAAACTATCCCAAAGTTGGCGTGGGTCGTAACCATGGGGATAACGCCTCCCCCCTCCTTCCTACAACTCTTGGCCCAAATCATTAATAAATGTTTTTCATAGTGTTTGAATTCAAGCTGAAACTGGTGGGTTAACTTCCACTTTAAGTGGCCCACGTAACCACGGTAATTGAATGTCAATACTTGTCCTGTCTGTTTCTCTAGCTCCCTGCCCTCTCACATCGATGTTTCCTATGAGGATTTGTTCGGTGCACTACAACGGTTTGCCACCTGTGAACAGCGGCAAGGCAAATAATGGGGAAAACCAGCCTCCTCCCCCTCCTTCAAAGAACACATGGCCAAAGTGGGGTTGACCGGGTTGGGATGCTTCCATATTGTCTTGCCTCCTGTGCTCCATACTCTTCATTGCCTTCCATCGTGTGGAAGAATGTACACGGTGATGGATTGAGACGAGTAGCCTGCCTGTGTTTTATTCATTCTTTCCACCTTCCATCAACATTATTTGTAATTTGTATTCAACGCTTTCAAAAAGATCACTATGCATTAAATAAATTAATAATGCAAACTTTTGAGTCTTTCCATTGTTAGCTTGGGGTGATAATGTATTGTCTCCATATCAGTCTCTTAATTAGGATCGGCCAGCCTACAGACAGACCAATCGGAGGCTGCAGTTATTCTAGGTGGGTTTTAGATAATGCGAGAAATCGAAATGTGTGCCGACTGCTCGTTTAGATTTATCATACACTTGCCTGATGAGCCTCATCTTATACCATATATACACATTTTAAAACATGTTACAAAAAACAAGTAAATATTCATAGCCTAATTAAAAATATCAGCAAATCTGCATTACTGTAGCCATTTATCCAACCAGACAATGAAGCCGTTAGAGTAAAGAGGTGACTCCCAGCCAAAAACCTGTAGGCATCCTTGAGCAAGATGACTAGTCACTGCAAGTCACTTTGGATAAGTGTCTGATATTGTGATGTCAATGCTTGATTTTTTTAGGCTAGATTACAATGAATATCACTGACCAATGTACAAATACAATAAAATAAATTGGCTGTACCAACACTTTCTACCCTGGCCCAAAGCATATGGTACTCATCTGGAGCCATTTTAACTATCCGCCAATACTTTGTTTCGTGTTTTCATAGGTGGTAGACAAGTCCAAATAGTGGTGGATTGTCTAATAACCTTGTGTGGAAAGACGTTCCTCAGAATGTTCTAGAGCCCAGGAATGAGTCAGTGCATGGACAAGTCAACCATGTTGCTCACTGCTATTCTTGTCCAACTTCCTCTTTACAAACTTACTTTGCATTATGGCTTACTTTATCCATATTTTGTACATGGTAAAAGGGTACAAAATGCCATCATCTTTTATATGATTTTAGATTTCTTCCCACCTCCTGAATTATGGTGTCCAACCTTTAGTCAACCAAGAGCATAAATGAAAAATACAACCACTTTTTTTTTACCAACATTCTTTACTCAAATTGGAAATCCTGGGTTTTTACAAAAGATGGAATAAAACTGTACAATTGTTTAGGTAGTGGTACCAAGATACCAAATGCCCCAGATAACAGAAGTATGCATCTGCAGTAATTTTGGCCTAATGTTTTTGGTCTCGTGATTTTCTTATCAACTACTCCTGTTGAAAGTGTGTAGATTCACTCCTTCTTGTTTCCCCACTTGGCCATCTTGTTATTGACAGGGGTCTTCATGAACCTGTCAGACTTCATGTAGGCTGAAATCTTATCCAGAGCCTATTGGAAAAATATATTTAAAAAAAACAATGGTTTGGCATCCTCTGAATGCTGGCAGGCTCAAACCAATTGGTTATGACATAACCGCTGTTCCCTTAAGGAGGGAAGTGAGGCTCCACATTATATGGGGTATTCCTTGTCCTTGAGATCTTTCAATCATACCCATTAAGCCAATGAGTTTGTGCAGGTCCCCCTCCCTATGGGGACCTGCACAAACTCATCTCAATCTCCCCTGCTGAACGTATCGACTGATACGGAAACAAAGCTTTTATTATATGGACAGTTTTGTTGGAATTATGTTGTACTTCTAAAACAAACGGTTCCATCTGAAACTAATTAAGGCACAGATATTAAGCATGTTTTATTAATACTATAAAAACTTGTGTCTGACCTCAAAGCGGTTCAACAGATCTTGGAGGTTCTTGAAATCATCCAAGCACTTGGGCTCAAACATTCTGTGTTGGTCCAGAAGCTCGTACATAATGAAATCTACGAAGGTGATCTGGGAGAGCGAGGGATTACAATAAAAACATGACACTGAAAAACACAGTTGAGATTTAAAATGAGCAGTAGTGGTAGTGGCATCAATTCACCAAAAGAAAATCTCATCTTGGGGCATTGAATACCCAACCCAGTCGTGCATATTGTATACATTTGTAATGAAACACCGTTCTTGACAAGAAATTATTTCAAAAGTGGTTGTACTGGGGTTTGTCCTTCATTTTCACTGATGTGCAAGTGAGGTGCTATTCAAATACAGGCTAGTAGTTTTTTTTCCCCCTTTAAAAATTAATAATAAATGTAATTAATTTTACCAAAACATTTTAAAAACAAAATGTGTAGCTAAATAAAACATTTTCATATTTGATATGTAAACCACAAAAATATTGATGGTCTAGGCTTGTGGTGGGTCAATATTTTTGACCCAAGGTGAGGCTTGCCACACCTAGACCCTCAATATTTTTGCCGAGTAGTAGTACAAGAACTGGTTTGAGAATAAATACCTTGTCGCCAGCAAACCACTTCCCTTCTCCCAGGAAATCTGAGAACTGCTTCAGAACCGCAGGCAGCTTCTTCAGGTAGCCTGGCTTCAACGTATCCTGGTAGTAAAAACACACACATGCTGGTTACATGTTATGGCGCTTCAAGAGAACACATGGACTGTCGATGGCTCCTATGAAGGTAAATGTGTTGCAAAATGTGAGCTTGTAGAACAAAAATGTGAACTTGTATGATTTTCACTTCTATAAAATATCACACCCGTGTTCTGAATGTGAAGTCACAGAAACAATACTCACAAATGTGTAGATTGACATTTACATAAATACAATGATATCTGCAAACGGTAATTCAACATTTACCTCTTTTGAATAATTGAGTCCATTTAAAGTACAACCACACAAATTGGTTTCTGCAACTTCACCTCCCGCATAACAAAAAGACAAATCTGTGCATCTTGACTTTCGCAACACTATGTGTTGCAAAGTGTGTGTGGTGCTCAGAGTACTTCGTTAGAAGAGGATGTGCTCTTTTGCACACAGACGCACTACAAGATCTCGCATTTTGCAACATATTTACCTCATAGGCCCCGACCCTGGAGCATCTTAACTCACATGATCCCCGTAGCAGATCATAACAAAGCCGTGCCTGAAGTCCATGGACTGGTTCTCGATGAGGTCCACACGTACCATCTCATCCTCCGTCTCTCCACCTGTGGTATGGTGGAGAATTACACTAGTAGTACATGCTACAGACCGTGTAGTTACAGAATAGATACAGAATACCGTCCTCCCCAACTGGCACACATTCACCACTTACAGAGGGTGTGTTTCCGTGCTATGTATCTCAGGATGGCATTGCTCTGGACTAGCTTTCGGTCTCCATCCACGAGGTAGGGCAGCTATGATGGAAACAAACACACACACTGAGTCTGCTGATCTCCGCAGTGGGTCTGAGCCATAACCCATCATAATAGTTACTCTCTCACATTGGGAAAGTCCAGCCCAAGCGTGGGTTTTTCGTCAAACCAACAAGTCTTGTCATAATCGGGAGCTGTGCAAAACACAAAAAAATAAAATCAGTTAAATGAATGTCAAACAACGGAAGTGTGTGTTCCGGTCACAAGTGTAAATCGGTCTTCACCTTCACCACAGACGTACAGCTTGTCTTCATATTTGGTCTCCGTGTACTCCAGCAGCAAGCGGATCGGCTGGGCAAGCTGTGTATACAAATTCAACATTTGTACATCACACACACGGTCACATTTCCGACACGTCCGGCTACATGTTGTGGATTAAGTGCAGGCCCATTGTGCACCCATTGAACTGTAGCAGGCCTACACGCCGTGCTAGGCTACACGCTTTGTCGGGAAATGCCGTGTTTTCCTGCGATAAACGACTCGCTCTCAATGAACAAGGCACGGAGATTTGAATGAAAATAGCGAGGTGCTTTAGTTCTTACCCCGCGGATATCCCAGTAAGCCAGTTTCATTGCCATGGTCGATCGATATGGAGCACAAGGACAAAATGAACCTCAATGAACCTCACTTGTTCACTTTTATAGGAGGGGAGGGGCGGGGCTGAGCAAAAACTGCACGAGACGGCGAAGATTGGATATGAAACGC
>OMKN01056682.1:0-10745 GCA_900302345.1 Melanonus zugmayeri | reverse complement strand
ATATAGTTCTCATTATCCGATTTGCACCAAACTCTCTCCATATAATCTTTCAGACGTAAGGAATATGTCTAAATTATCCAAATATACCCACGGACCCCCCAAACCCTAAAACAATCCCACCCTTATGGGCAGCATAGGACAGCCAAGTATGGACAGTGATAATGGTCATAATGAAGTTCCTGTCATGTTTAATTAGTGTCTGAACAGGTGTAGTCTGTTTGGTCTGCTTGTTCAACAGGAAATGATGCCAGGCAACTTTTCAGTGAGCTGGCTACTTAATTCAATCTCAACCAATAGAACGATGAGGTCAATTAACCTTTAAATTGGTCCTCCTGATGGTTCCTGATGGGCTCAAATGGGGGGGGGCAAATTCTTGTAGCTATTTTTTTCTTCCTATACATGTCCACATTATTTATTGGTATGATAACCTTTGCAGACTGGCAGCTTCGTGGTAGTTATGTGTTGTATGGACCCTTAGTGGTAGTTATCATGTGTTATATGGACCCCTAGAGCAGAAACCTGAGAATCCAGCCTACTGCATGTTGGGTATTATGGGGCTTGGTGACGACCCAGGAGCCTAAATCCATGCAATGTACATTTTATATCTGGGTGTACATACTTGTACCCAGATATCTACTATGTTAATAATAATTGATTCACCTTAAAAATATGATAACTACTAACAGCTAAGCTGCCAGTCTGCAATGGTTATCATGCCAAAATGTGAACTAGAGATGTCCAGCAAGTCAAAAAACACAACTAGAATTTGCCCAAATGAGCCAATTTGGTGAATTTTGGGGTCTTGGCTCATGGACTCTCTACTGGATTTGACCAGATAGTTGAAATGGCACCTCTTGTGGTCATAATTGGGTACTACTGTTACATAATAAGTTGTGAGCTGGTCAACTTCAGACACTAATTAAACATGACGGAGGAACTTCATTATGACCATTACCACTGTCCATACTTAGAAATATACAAAGAAACAATATTCCAAACCACAGCTTCATATGTTGTGTCCCACATAGAGAAATGCCATTCTATGCTGCCCATAAGGGTGGGATTGTTTTAGGGTTTGGGGGGTCTGTGGGTATATTTTGACAATTTAAACGTATTCTTTATGTCTGAAAGATTATATGGAGAGAGTTTGGTGCAAATCGGATAATGAGAACTATATTTAATTAATATTATACCAATCCTATGCCATGAAAAAGTTCATTTTGGGCGCATCCAATTAGCTATATCTCTCACAGAACAAATATTTTTCCACAAAATAATGCTTCAGGGAAGCTTATCTTATCCCTTTCTTTCTACAAAAGCAGTTTCAGAACCATCTGAGATGGTGGGTGTTATGCCTTGACCATTTCATATGGAGTTACCCGATAATTACTTATTTTCAACCAATATGTTGCAGTGCTTTATTGACACTCAAATCTTTGACGCACTCCATGTTTTTTTTTTCCAAATGCCTCAGATTCATAAAGTACATATCGTGTGTGTCTGTGTCTGTCTCTCCCCCCCTGCAGAGGATCTGGTCTCTGAGAACCCCGAGCCCCTCTACCCTGTGCCTGCCGAGATTAAGGCCTGAGGCAGCGCACCCTGGAGGTGTGGGGGGAGCTGTTCCCCTCCCCCCAGTGTGAAGCGCACAGTTTTAGTTTAATCTCCATTGGGATCGGAGGATAATGATGCTGTGGGGGGAGGGAGGGGGGAATAGGAGCTTCTGGTCACACACGCATATACATTGAATTGGGGGATGAACATGGAAATCCAATACTAAATGTATACCAATGCCTGAATCCGCATATGCGTACTAAGTCACACGTATACAAATGGTCATCAATGCATACACACAACACAGATTGATGGCAGTTATTGGTCTCTAGCGCGAGAGGGTTCTCATCACTGCCCTCTGATCCGGTACATCTGAAAGTCACTAACCCCTCAGCCCCTCACCCTCAAGAGCTCCATCTTGTTTTCAGTCCACAGTCCCCTACCAGGAGCCGGACCAGGGTGGGGGTCATCTTTTTTTATTTCAAGTTTTTATTTTATTGATGTGAGAATAAACGTGGTATTTTTGCTCACAGGAGGGCCGAGGAGTACTTTCATTTAGCTTTGTGTCGCTTGATTTCTGCCATATTGTATTGTTTGAGTAGTTTGTCCTAGTGATTAAATTGCTTGTTTTGGTGCCGAAAACAGAAAAAGTCATTTGCTGGAGTTTTCTTTTCTTCCTTCCCCCTGTTTTACTATGTCCAGTGATACAAATAAACAAATGCATTACCATTTTATTTCAACGTAATGTGCAAACGAGATAATTCATTGTTTGTTTATTCACACGTCGTCGTGAGATGTAAATGACTGCTGTTTGAATGTGTGTCTCTAAATGATTTGTTTATAATGAAAAAGATTGGGACAGTTGATCTTATGGAAATATAGATGCTTCAGGTATAGCCAAGATTTCAAAGACCTTCTGCGATTGCCTTATTTAATTAATATCTCTGCTCATGTTAAGTTTGTCAAAAACACCATCACAAATGAACGTTACCTTTTTTTGTATTGACAAATATGCACAATATGCATATGCAATATGAAATGTAGACGGGAATGTGTAGTTACATGTCCATAACAAATCAAAACAAAGCCAGGGGACAAAAAACATGCTTTAATTTAAGATGTATGAGTATGGAATTTTGCTTGAATTAGCAGTGGAAATAAATTCATCTACTCTTCTCAAAAAGCATGACATCGCGTTTATTACTGACGAGGGCCTAAATATTAGTTTGAAAAACCGACCAATAGCGAAGGCTTATCTAGCGACGCTGCAGCCAATGAGATCTCCCCTCATCGCCCCGCTGGTTCCGGTGTTCCCGCCCTTTCTCGTGGTCCGGTTACGTCTACTTCCGCGACACACTGGTGGTCAAAGAAGACGCTTGAGGAACCATATGCTTCTAATTTACATCGATTCGGTTGTGCGGTCTTGTTGTGTGGTTTTGTAGTGCGCACAGGACAACAACACCGATAGTACTGGGCTGGATTCACTAGTGTAGTACTGTTCTCCGCCATCATATACTATATATTATAATACCATTTGCTTTTACGAGTTAATTCCAACAAGAGGCGCTAGTGTGTCAGCCATTGTATTTGCTTACACCCGGCCCTCTCCTAACCCGTTACCGACGGCGACCGCGGCAGACTTTGTGACACAACCTGCAGACATGCCGGAGTACCTCGACGACCCGTCCGTCCTCACCAAAGATAAGCTCAAGATCGAGCTTCTGGCCAACAACGTGGAGCTTCCCGGCGCAAACGCGACAAAAGACGTGTATGTGCAGTTGTACCTAAAGAACTTGACGGCGCAAAACGCCAGAAACGTGTCGTCCCTGGACGGCTTCTCCAGCGACGAGGAGCCGCCTCCGCCCGTGGTCCGCAACGCGAGCCGCTCCTCCGGACGGGTGAGTTTCAAAGTTTACGAGACGCGCGGTTGAATTTCCCCCGGAAGTACATTATATTAATGTAGTCTGTTTAGTTTTGTAATCGATGCACGACGCGACCAAAAACTCTCCAGAGTTTTGTCGACGCGGGTTTTAAAAGTGAAAATGTTTTTGTGGTGAAGCGGCCGGTGAAGACGCGGCGTGGTGGGCGCTGGGCTTTGAGTTGAACTGGGGACAAGTTTGAGTCTGAACTACATCAGTGTTTGTGGCGGTGTTCACGTCGGGCCCTGGTGTTCTTGGTGGTGTTTTTGGTGGTGCTCTGCTGTATGAATACTACAATCTGGCAACTTTCCATACAGCACCAACCGTCGGTTCAGTGAAGGAGGAATCATATTCTACTGTGAAAAAACAAATCTCGGTTTGCACATTGATTCTCTTTTTGAACACGCACACGGTTTCTAAACACTTTCCACACTTTAATGCAGTTTGTTGTTTGCTCTGAAAGGGTGTGGTCGCGGTTTCCTCCACCTGCCCACAAACGCACAGCACGATAAGCACGGGAACTTTACGTAAATGCGACCCATTCAGGTAACGTTAGCACACGGTGTACTTTTGCGCATTTAATTGCGGATTTTGCGTTGTCACGTTAAATAAAGTAATAAAATAAGTTGATGGTTTAGTGTAAAACACGCTCCCAGCGCGCAGTTCATTCGCTAATGACGGGGGTGTCAACCGTTGCGGTCATAAATCCGTCGTGGGACAAGCAGATGTTGGCTGGCTGTGGAGGGTTTACACCTGAAACACTAAAAGCAGCTAAAAACATACCCTTTTAAACTAGCTTTTAAATTATTTATTTTCTCTATATTACATTTTTAGATGGATACATTTTTATCATTATTTTTTATTTTTTTGTCTTGTTTATTCTATTTTTACTATTTTATTTTAGTTTTATCATTATTTGATTTGTCATTTTTTAGTCTTATTTTATTTGTCTTGTTTATTCTATTTTTTACTATTGTTTGTTTTTATCCTTTTATTATTTTTATTGTTGTTTTTATTGTCTTATTGTCGGCGTTCTGTTTAAGAACTTTGAGCCCCATTTATTGTATCAAAGGTGCTATACAAATAAAGTTTATTATTATTACTAGTACAATGAAACTCACCCCCGTTTACACCTACATAGGATTGGTGTCCAATCTGGCTTGTAGGTCTATTTATATACATATATTTTTTTATATTTATTTATTCTATACACCCTCCAGGGTCTATAGAATGCAACATGGCAAAGACAGGCCTGTCCTGCCAGGCCTGTCTCTGCCATGTTGTTCATGCAGAGTTAGTTCTGCTTTATTGCGGAAATACGTTTGTGTGTGTGTGTGACGGAGGGAAAAGCACAACTCACACACGTGTAATTTGTTTGGTCTATGTGTTTTAACACGCCCTGTGTGAAACCTGATACCCCACCATGCCTCTGTGATTATAGAGTTGTGAAGGAGGCTGAAGTCAGGCAAACCTGCATTCCTCACATTCCTCTTGTCTGTCAGTAGTAAAGGCATTAATCTCTCCAACAGTTTGAAGTATTTCAATTCCATAAAATAAATGTGGTTGGCCCCAGTGGTGTGTGTATAAGAGCGGTAGACCACAAACTGGACACTGAGCTGGGTGTTTTTTCCACCCAACTAACAAGGAGGTGGAAAAAACACCTGGCGTAACCGCGGTGACATCAGCCAGCTGTATGGAGCCAGCGGTTCCATTTGGTCACAGCTCACATGTGTAACATGCGTGTGTGGGTAAAATCGCGTCTGTGTGAGTGTAATGGAAGCCATCTTGTAATGGTAGCTAGTCTATAGACTACCGTTACTGTTTACTATGTTGTGTAGTCGATATTTCTTATTTTCTTATTAGAGTATTTGTTTGGAGTTTCCATATTACTAGTCCTATATGATGGCTGTTTTCTATAGTCTATACTTTTCTATAGTCTACAATGGCTCTATTTTCTATTATATTGTCTACTCTATATTTGTATATGGTTTCTATTGTCGATATGATGGCTTATATTCTATATGATGACTGTTTACTTTGTGTTCTGTTGGAATGGGAGTGAGCACAGCCAGGCTCCAGCTATGTCCCTTTTCGTCTTTTTATTTAACGCTGAGGGTGTGGTGTCGGGAATACCAGCCTTCCCTTTTTTCCCTATTCCCGTTGTCCCGCGTTTTCACCTCCTGGAATGCTGCTGGTTATGCAACAGGCTGGCAGGCCTCCACATCCCAGACCCCAGAGGGCCAGTTTGAACCAGACATGCTCTCGCTGTCTCCCTCTCTCTCTCTCTCTCTCTCTTACACTCTATTGTTTACTCTCCCTCTATCGTTCTCTTATTCTCCATCACTCTCTTGCCATATCTCTCACCATATCTTTCTCTCTCACGCTCTCTCCCTCAATCATGTCAAATGCACTGTTCATTTTCCTGCCTGATCTCTGGAAAGACGATTTGGACTGACCGGACTGGTCGAGCATGCGCAATTATTTTGGATGCATGAACCTGCGCTATGCAGTTGTTTTGCTGCAGGCATCAGTTTTGCATGCAATATTTTAAAATGATGATCGTAAACTGCCTGGAGCTTTAAAAGGCAGTGGCTTCACGTAAAGACTTGCCATGCTATGGTTCCTCAAAGAAGAAATTGATTTAGAGGGGGGACAAAATAAGCTTTAAAGCCTCCTCCACCCGCTCTACAGTCACGTGACGTCCCTGAACTTCACAGAAGGTTTACTTTAAACAGAGTGTAATTTCCTGAAGGCAGCTCTGTCTGAGGGCTACCACGCCACTGTTTACTCTCTTGCTAGTTGGCTCTGCACCGCCTAGATGTAAAGTAGAGAGTGCATGACTTATTATTGTCTCTCTTTTTACAAGCAGAAGGGCCACACCCACCTCCCCAGACGAGCACTGTCCTGGATGTGTGTAAATTCCCTGCGCATGTGCGGCTCACATCCTACCTTGTATTCACGTCCTACATAGAGATAGTGCTACATTAGAGGATTAGGAGTACTTTTTTAGGGACCTTGTTACTGTCACAGGCACTTTGCTCAAGATAGAGGGTGTAGAGAATAGAGATAAACTAAGTAACATACAGTAAGAAAGTAAAATGTGAAATATAGAAAAATATGCTTTTCCACAAAACATAACTATAAACTATAACTTTATTGCATTATTATACATTACATTTTGTCCTTTAGCTGACACTTTTCCAAAGCGACTGCTAAGCAAGGCATAAAATACAAAATTAGCTACAAAAAAATTCAACTTCTGGCAATGTTTTTGTCCTGGTATCTCTGGTGTAGAGACCCGTGGGCACGTGAATGGATGTGACCTGGTGGACAGATTCCCAGCGCATTCCTGAACACGCGACCATCGCTGTGTAAACGTGGCTTTCATCTCCACTACACGCTCAACGGCTGAACTGGGAATTACTGGAGGCCAGAAGCTGGGCTTTGTAGAAAGTAGGAGTTGTAGTCTTGAGGGTGTTACATTCTTGTTTTCGTCCCCTGTGTCTGTTTGTCGATGGCTGAAGTCAGAAGTCAGACAGGCAAGACTGGTCATGCTTATCAATAGTTTGTAAAGAAATGAGAGCTGTAATCGGTTGTTTGATGGTTGTTTCCAATGGCACCTTACCATGGAACATGCCGGGGCACTTTTACAAGTGGTTGCCAGATTGACAGCCAAGTATCTGAATTACAAGTTGTTTATTAGTGTTGAGGATTGAGTGACAACATGAGGACTAATTCAATAATAACTTTGTGAATAAAAAAAAAAAGACAAGACAGTGCAATTGCTAGTAAAATGTTACAATTGAAACATTGATAACTCACAAAAACAATCTAATTAGGAAACACACAGATCCTTGTTTTTTTGATATTGCATTAAAGAGGAAAGGTCTCATTTTCCCATCATTTGGGGTCTAACTGAGTAATGCGGACAAGAATTGACATTGGTCCAGTATTGAGTGAGAATGCAGCCGCAAAAGTTGCATTTCCCTGTAGGGATCATTTCATAATGTTAAACACAATCGGCTGCGTTCTCGCTCAATACTGGACCAATGTCAACAATTGTCTGCATTACTCAGTTAGACCCCAAATTATGGGGAAATGAGGCCCAGGTTGAAAAATCCTGAAGTTATCCATTGTTTTCTTTAGCAAATTCTGTTATTGTTTCATAGAGGGGTATGAGACGATGTTTCATCTAAAACGGTTGGTTCTAATAAAAACGTATTCTTCATGCTTTATGATGTTCGTACTCTAGATTCTCTGCAGCTTAGCATACCTGTGTGTATCCTGCTTGAATAACTGAGGTTGACGTCTGACATGTTGCGCCCACAGAAGGCCATCAGGAAGACGGACAAGGTCCAAAGCGAGGGCCTGGATGTGGCCGAGCTGACGGCAGAAGGCCTGAAGGATGAGCTGTTGAAGTACGGGGTGGATGCCGGTCCCATCGTAGGTAAGAACACAGAAACAAATGCTCCCTTCCTGGCGGAGGGAAAGTCTGTGCATCACTCTTGGAGTGGGTAAAGCGTGTTTAATGTTTTAATATCCGTTAATATAGTATTCATTTGGGAGCTTACCAATGTTGCTGATTTTATTCAATAAAACAATTTTACTTTGACGGAAACATTTTGAATGTTTTAAAAGTTGATCCTTTCCAACAAAATGTTTGAAGCCACAAACTTCAAGTCACAGAGTTGTGACTTGAAGAGTTGTGAGATAGAGTTGTCAAAAGAAAGAATCATAAAAAACAGAGTTTAGGCAAACGATGGTAAATGGATTAGAATTACTATTGTTTTTTTATTTAGTCATTTAGCAGAGACTTTTACCCAGAACTACTTGCCTAATTGAATTTGGAGACTACACACCGAGTTATTTTTATGTAGCGTTATGTTTACAATTGTAGAAAAGAAGTGTATTATACAAAATTAACACAATGTCAACTCTGTTACACATCTTCTATTGAAAATCAAACCCTCTGTTGGCCTAAGTTTGACCATCAACTCTTTCTATTGGCCTAGTGTTGACCATCAACCCCTTCCTATTGGCCTAGTGTTGACCTTTAAAGCCCTCCTATTGGGCCAACTGACCCTGAACGATATGGTAAAAAAAAAAACATATTCATAGCGATTATTTTGACAGATATTGTGATTGCGATATGAATCAGTGGGGATGATAATTTTTGCATCACAATTTTCAAAAAAATATTAATCATGATGTGACATTTGTTGGGGTCTGTACCAAACAAACAACACATTTTCTTACATCTGGAGAAAAAAATGTGTAGGCCAGGGCATCTGTGCCGCACTACAGTACTTAATTTATAACGGTGTTATAAAGTTACATTTACACATATCAAAAAATTGCAGCTCCTGCAATTTGGATATTGCACTTGGCCATATTGTGATTTCGATTATATTTTGATAAATTGTTCAGCCCTACCATCAACCCCTTCCTATTGGCTGAGTGTTGACCATGTGACTTGCTGTCCTAGCGTCGACCCGTCGGGTCTATGAGAAGAAGCTTCTGAGGCTGCTGGACGAGAGCGTCTCTCCTGCTTCGCCAGACCTCCAGCCCACCGAGACGGAGGCCAACCACAACGGACACGCAGACTTGGACCAATTCAGTGATAAGGAGGAAGGTGAGTGACCTGCACCACCATCATCATCAGCATCACTTTGTTTCACTTGACCATTATTTACTCAAGGCAGACTGAGCAGGAGTGTGCTTCTGCAGTACATGACAGAAAACGATAATGATGTGATGGTAATGAACACAAAAGGAACCTATACGAATAAAATAAGTACATGTTTAACAATGATAATAAATTAATTAAATAATACACAGTTAACTGTAGGCTTACAAGAAGAGAAACTGTCATTTACATCACTTATTACTTGCTTTAGTTTGAAATATATTGTTGCAGAACTAAGATGTGTTCATGTGACCATGTTCTCATCAACAGAGGTGACGTTTTGCGGTGACTGTTGTGTTAGGCATGCTATGCGTTTCTGAGATTCCTGATAATGTGCCGCTTCAGCAGACTTTCTGTATTATGTAACAAAAGTCACACTTGACTATCAGGAACACTTGTATATCAAGTGTATCTAGAGTTAAGATTGACATTGCGTTTAGCAGACACTTTTATCCAAAGGGACATAACATTGATTAATGTAAAGTAGATTAATGATGCATATGTGCTGATTGGCACATATGTCACCTTGATAATGGAGTGATCCGTCATTGGTTCTGTTGAACCCTGTTGAAGTTTTATTTTGCCAAGCTAACCAAGGCCCCGTGTTACTCCAGAAGAGACCAGGGTGATTCCTGAGCCTGAACCAGAGGTGATCCCGGAGCCAGAACCGCTCCCCGAGCCCATTCCCCTTGTGGAGAGGCTGGTCCGGAGCCGAGGGAAGACCCCCGTCACCACCCGTACACGAAGCAGCCAGCACAACAAGCAAACGGTAAGCAAGACCCCATTCCCCAACCTGCCTCTTAAACAGTACTGGACCGTGCAGATCCGTGGCATTATACAAGGGTGCTCTGATCGACTAGCTCGCCATCGGACGAAATTAGTTCTAAATAGTTTGATCGGTGATCTCTATAAAGGCCAATCAGAAGAGGCCATCAGATTGCAAGACAATTTCTCTACGTGCCTCAAAAATGGCTTCACCGGTCTGTTGAATGTGTTGCACATGTTGCCCATAAATAAACAGTTGTCAATTCATACTTGCCTGTCTCTTAATTGTAATACTTAATCTACCAGGTTAAGAATAGTTAAATAAATAAATAATGCTACACAATGCTGACCAGACGTCCTTGTTTTCTTGGGACAGTCCCCGTTTTTGGGGACCTGGTCTGTTTATTCTGCTGACTGATTACAGCGACGCGCGAGTTGGCGGTTGTCTGCCAACAGGTAACAGCACAAGCTGCTCTGTTCTCCTCCCTCCGTGGCAACGGGGCTAAACTGGTATGTTCTGTGTTAATTGTAGAAGACAGGACATTATTAGGCGTTACACCGCCTGTATAATAAGGACGATGTCCCTGTTTTCCAAGCTTCCAGATGAGTCCCCGTGAGTGTTGGTCAAAATGTAAACTGTTGTCAAATGTTTGTTAGCTTGAAGTTGTCAATTCATGTGCATTTTCTTCTCACCATACTAGTGCTGTCAGTTAAACGCGTTATTAACGGCGTTAACTTAAACCCATTTTAACGGCGTCAAATTTTTTAACGCGTGATTAATGGGCCCCCCCCCCCCTCAACAATCGGTAAGCGGGGATATACGC
>OMKN01056675.1:0-15809 GCA_900302345.1 Melanonus zugmayeri | reverse complement strand
CTGTGAATTGATGCTGAACATTAAACTTGGGGAATTCTCATTTCGCACAAACATGGCTGCTGTTTTAGGGAACGTTCTGACCTTTCATGATTTGGTGAATTTTATGCTTTTGCTACAACTCATGTCAGTGTGTGTGTGTGTGGACGCTTGCGTGGGCGTGTGTGTGTGTGTGCATGGACGTGTGCGTGGATGTGTGTGTGTGTCATACCCAGTGGCGTTCTCGATTAGAGCTGTTAGCCCTGCGTCAGTTGCCCCACTCCAGCTCACATTTAGATTGGTTAACCGTTTGCAGGACTGACCAATCAGACGCAGCAACAGGTTACCATGGAGTCCGGGTCCAATGCAATTTGTTACGTTAAATTCCTGCGGCCAATGAACAACAACGAAAAGTTCACATTATTTATGATACATAAATGGTGGTCTTCAGTGTATGAATATTTTCAACAACAATTTAAATCTATTGTATTCATAATGTATATGTAATTGGACATTTAAAAAAAAGGTTTTAACACAGATCTGAAGGGTTTGACGTTATAGCTCAGGGGCATCACATGGTCCTGTGGTCACATTGTTTATTATTATTAATTGATTATTATTGATGATGGATTATTGATTATTATTGATGATTATATGATTATATTTTATCAACAGATTATAAAGTACAATAAAAAAAGCAATACACATTTTCACACAATTTCCTTGAATTTGACAGCTAAAATCCCATCCCATCCTTCTCATTGTACCTCTAGAGAAGCTGTACAGAGAGAGAAGAACGTCTCCAGACCATGGGGGGTGATGGAGAGGCTGGTGCACCTATACAGAGACACACAGTGAGGGCTGTGGCTCCCCACCCAGCGTAGCCACCCCTCTGTCAGGGCCCCATTTCTCATCTCCACCGCCGTCCCTGCATATGAGCAGAGAGCATAAGGCAGTGTTAGAGTGTGTGTGTGTGTGTGTGTGTGTGTGTGTGGGCATGCTCTCATATAAAGATATGAGAGCATGTGGTCTAGGGTTATCTTGTGTTGATTCAGGGTGTAGGACAAGTTGTTACATCATGAGAACAAACCATGTGGCCCCCGCACACACACGCGCACACACACACACACACACACACACACACACATACGCAAACACACAACTTACAGAGTGTGCGATCGCTGGCCAGCCGGTGCATGCGGTGGCAGACCTGTGCCAGGGTGGACAGGTGACTGTGAGGGAGAAGAGACAGAACACGGAGCCACACCTCATCGGGGAGACTCAGCCACTGGTTGAATACAGTGACACCTGCTGGCTGTCAGGAGAAGTGCAGACACAAACAAACATTTAAATTACGACTTGAAACTGTGTTTATTATTAATTAATTATTAATTATTAATCATTAATTATTAATTATTAATTATTAATTATTACATTATTACATTATTATTATTATTATTATTATTATTATTATTATTATTGATAATAATAATAATCATGATTTCCTATTCTTCCATTATTTCCCTTAAATAATTTACATTATTTAACCCTTCATCTTTCATTGAGGGATTTTTAAAATTATTTTATTAATTTAACTTTTTTATTGTACTATACTGGTTAAAAAAAGTGTGGCAGATTTCCTGAAACTATTAATCTCTAAGCAACTAAGGGAAGAATTAAAGGTTGACATGATAACATATACCTTGTATTTAGTAACCTGGTTGTGGGCCAAATCAACATGTATTGGTGCCTCTGTTAAGAAAATGGGAAATCTCATCAAATAACAGGCTGAATATCTGAACAAATATATGTTTCCTAAAAAGCAAACACTAGTTGTCTATCAAATAGACAAAAGAAAAACACACACAAAGCAATGAACATTATGTGGGTATTCTCTTCTCTAATGATCTGTATCCAATACACAGGAATACAACATGAATACGTTTAGATCACCTCTCGCTGGTGTAGTTGTGTGTATGTGCATCGGTAGTGTGTGAGTCCCCCTGGTTGGGATGGGAGACCTTCAGACAGAGAGAGAGAGAGAGAGAGAGAGAGAGAGAGAGAGAGAGAGAGAGAGATCATTATTATTCAATTGTTCATAGTTTTAAACTATGACTACAATTACTGTCATTGTTATAGCTGACTCAAAAAAACAATATTATGAATTAATTGGTTAAAGCGTATGTTCGTAACATAGAGTGTATGTAATTCTGCATTCTGTAACCTTAGCAACACCTCTCCATGAGTTAGGGACGACCAGCACAGGCTGGACTTCTCCCAGAACCTCCGGGGGGAGCCTGGACCCCTGGCCGTCCCTCTTGGTTCATCACCCCTTCTGCTCTCTGGACGGCATGTCTTCACCTGTAAAGCTGACCGAGCCAAATCAAGTCAAGTTCAATTTCTATAGATGTTTAGTATCCCAATAACTCAACCCCAAAGTGTCTGAAAGGGGTTTATTGTTCAACATCCTTTCTTATAGAGAGGACCCAAAAACCCAGTGGAGAAAGGAGGAGATCTGTAACACATAAGGATCCCTCCTGCAGGGATGGAGTGAGCAGTGAGCAGCCATACATTTACATACAGATATGACCAGGTTACATAAAACACTAGGCTAGAGCATATACAGGTGTTGTTCCCATTGTTCTGATTATTACCTGGTTTTAAAGGTGTGCTGACGGGGTGTTGAGAGGTTCCAGCACCATGTTCAGGGTAAATCTTTGGGCGATGTAGAGATAGATGGGTGACGTCATCATCGTCCACATTGATGTCATCATCACGCAAGGCCTTCCCCTCCATGTATTTGTTTAAACACTCTGCTTCCTCGGCCCCACCCAGGGCCAGATGTTTGCTTCTGACGACAATATGGGTGTTTATTTGCCGTAACCCAAGTCTTTTCATGGTGCCATAGGGGGACTGGTTTGCAGATGTGGTTTGAGATTCGTCCAATGGTCTACATTCACCGGGTCCCTCACAAGCATTAAGTATATCAGCAATGGATGATTTCATGGGGTCTGTGGCTGAGGACGTGTTGGTTGTGTCTCTGTTGAGTTGATCTTTAATCTGCTGAGTTGAAGAGGATGGATTGGTTTCACAGCAGGAGGCAGGTGAGGTTGTCTGATCGTCTTTAATGTCATCTGCTTTGTTTCCATGGTTCCGTGTACGGTGGTCTTTCTGGCCCAATCGGAGTTGATCCAGATGAGCCATGTAAAGCAGGTACTGCTTATAGACAGACATGTTTGCCACTCTTTCGGAAGTATAGCAGAAGTTCATGTTTGCTGTCTCTGTGGTCTGGTTGGGTTCTTTAGTCTCTGGAGGACCCTGCTGTTTGGACCAATCCTGCCATCTTTTCATCTCTTGTTTTTCCTCACATACAACTTTCTCATCTTCCCTCTCTGTCCTACTTAGAACCTCCTCCTTCGCCTCCAATTGTGGCAACTCTTTTTGATGTCTAATCAGTCCAAATGTAGAAACATCTGCTCTAGCCTGTTGGCCTCCCAACATAGTTCTGTTCTGAGCTGGAGATGAGACAGACTCTTTAATAAAGTGAGTATCATTAGCAAATGCAACATAATGATAGTGATGTTGATCATGAATGGTTGTGCAGGGCCTTTTATCAAATGTGTGCAGGTCCCTGGTTTGGAAGGAGTTCTGTGCACTAAGATAACTCATTTCTTTGAAGCGGATATCCTGGCTGTCCCTGATCTCAGACCTGGAGGCCTCACAACATTGCCCAGAGTTTAAAGAAGACAGCCTATTGGTTTCATTTGAAGAATAATGTAATTTAGTGTTATTTTGATTGACTGGTTGCAGATTTTGAATGAAATCCATCCTGGTTTCGTGTGCTCTCTCCATGACCTGACCTGAGTCCATGGCCCCTGAAGAACCGCTGGCTCTGCTGTTGTCCACCTCTGACCTGGTCCTGAGGAGGTTCTGAGCCCAATCCACCACATACCTGAGCTTCTGTTTTTCAGTGACATGTGAGTCATTGAGCAAAGGGTGGTCCCAGTAGACCAACGGACGAAGATTCCCAGGATTATCCAGGTATTTTGTGGCATTGATCCCTGTTGTTCTGATTGGTAGGATGTCTATGTCCAGGTTGCCAGGTTCAGTGCTTCTTGGTGGCTCAGAGTTCCCAGTTTCAGCTAATTCCATTCTCCACCTATTAGTTCTCATTTGGAAACAGACTTCTCATTTAGGCCGTGATTATATCCACAATGTATCCAAGATATTTAATTTAGAGATAGATCTACCTTTTTTTCCTGAATCCTCATGAAGACGTACTTTGTTCTGAACGTTGAGCAAAAACTACTGTAAAACAGTTTTCTTGTAGTCAAGTGATTCTCATGGCTAGGTCGCTCTTGAAAGAGATTTCCTTCCGTTTTTGTATCCTGGTAAAATACAGATAAGAAACTGCATCAACTATGGAAATATCTAAATGACTAGAATAACGTGAAGTTAATACCCAACCCCATACGTGTCTAAGTAATAATAGAAACAATTCAGTTGACATAAATCACAGCCTACTTGTGACATTCTTTATCCTGAAGCAGGAACGTGTTCCTCCCGACTCCAATGTTGTCCTTATTTCTAGATATTCTACTTTTCTCTTGAAGTCACTTTCAACATGGAGGTATACTTTTCCAGTCAGGTGTTTGTGTTCCTCTGCTCCTCTTAGCCTCCCTAACAAACCACATCACTATGGCAACAGGGAGGGTACCAATGGAAAATTCATCTTTCAGTCAAGGGAGGGAGACAAAGTGTGACTCTTTTAAATGAGTTGAAGGATATTAAGATCAGTTTTAACGTTTTTAAATGTCTTTTCAAACCTATATGAAGTACCTCTTGATACCATGTCCTAAAGAAATGAAACACAGGGCCATCATGTTAAATCTCTATTCATGGGGCTTTATTGTGGCAGTATTAACAGTATTAACATAGAAAACAACCTGGCGTTGTCTTTGATAACAAACAAACATTCAAAATGTTCACTTTTACAAAGTTAATAAGGCTTGGTTGTCCCACAGGGTTGGGGGGGGGGTTACACCTCTGGAAAACGTGCTGTTTTCACGGATTCATTCTTTTTTTCTGCTTCTTAAATCTGAAGGTTTCTCCCAGAGTTGCTTTTTGACTGAATGAACAAAACAAACGTCAAGGTACCGTAAAACAACAGTGTTTAGCGTGCAACAAAATATGCTACTGAACATGCCCATACAACACTCAAATCATCTATTAAACATATTTAATTCCTTTTAGACCATGTGTTATTTGATATAGTTTTGCATATCATAGTCCTGAGCTAAAATATTTAAAATCTTTAAAATAAAATAGTTAAAACAGCACTTTAGTAGCCTATTTGTCACCAGCAGGGCTCATTTTCTATTTTCTTTATATAATCAATCATTTAGAAGTTTTTAAATATTTGACTTGTGTCTTGAAACTGAGTTTGCTGTAATGACATCAACTTGAGTGACTGATCTGATATATATATACTTTTTTATATTATATATTATATTTTTTATCACAGTATATCAAGTCAACACAGACAGCAACATTTGCATTTCAAGTCTTGGTGGTGGTGGTTTGCATTCATTAACTTCATTAACTATACAGACAACACAATGCCGAGCAGCTCAACCAAAAGAGCCAAATGTGGTGAATTTCCTTTTTTAAAGTCAGCGCTTAAGAGGCTACAGGCTAAAATAATGCTACGACGTCATCAGACCTCAAATCATCATCATTAGGTTTGAATCATCATTAGGTTTGAAGCCTTTTGCTTTGAGTTGGAGGAAGCTGCTCAGTGCTTCACAAGCTCATTTAAAGGATTCATTTTTAGACTTAAATGTTTTCTAAATACAAATCAAATTTAGATAAGTGACATTTTGACACATTTTGTTTAGAATTTGTACTTGTTTATGGATTCATAAATGTACTTTGCACTGAAAGTGAATGAACCCCAAATGATTATGATATGGCTAACATGTTAGCATGCTATGTTAGCTATGAGGTCAGTGATAACATTAAGAGTTAGCATCTTGCTATGAGACAAACATAAAATCTATGTTGAAACTATCTTTATGTTAACCCCAAAATATAATCTCATATATATTTATAATTCAATAATGTTCTGCATCATTACATAGTTAAATAATGAAGGCCTAAAGACTAAATTTGACAAAGAATTACATTGAAATTCAGTTAAGTTGGCCTAAAGCTACCGTTTGTCCACATCAGCTTAAAATTGAGTTTCCTTTTGTTCCTCTCCTTGATTAAACCAAACATGGAGAACATGCGCTGATCATGATGGCAACGCAGGCATTGGACAAGAAAACAGCGCTGGACCAAAGAAGGACATCATCATCATCATCATCACTTGTTGTTCTGCTTGTTGTTGTTGTTGTTGTTTGTGCCTCAGATATAAACATCTTATTTACAGAGATGGACATGCGTCTGTGTGCAAGAAATCCTGCAGTTGCTCCAATGGAGCGATAAATGGTCACCCTATGTCACAAAGTAAAGGTAGCCTACAGGAACAGAACCAAAGAGACACAGGAACACATCAGGCCTATCTCTATACAGCCGTGTACATTAAGCATGTTTACACGTACGAACCGCTGTGGCGTGTTGTGCACGTGCACGTGCATGTGCGTCTATCCTACCAGAATAGCTTGGTTGTTATGGTCGTAATGGAAACATGGGTTTACAGGTTTTGGGACGTATTTCACACTATTAGTGCACACAGGTGGCGTAGTATCATCAGTGCATACGGGTCAGCTCTGCCCAGGAGCTGTTTAACACCTCAGAGCTGACGGTTGGATCATTCTGAGAAGTAGTACTCGTTGTGGTTATCATAGTGGTTTGGCCCTTAGATTGGTTTCAGCAACAGAATGCAGTGCATGTAGTATAGTAGGAAAATAGTTGATTTCTCCCTAAATATTTTGTTTTCAACTGCATATTTAGTTATGTATAAAGCTGAATAATGCATAAAGTCAGTCGATTTAAGTGACAACACACAATGGTTAATACGGTACATATTTTGGTATATAGAAATGTAATGCAGCAATATTAGATTCATATTGAATTTGATTTCTTTAAGAGGATTTCAATGGACATGAGCACAGTAATGACATTTGTCACAACAAGCCCAAGAGCCATTCATGAAAGTTAAATGATAAAATCACTTGCAAATAATATATGAATGTTGTAGTTAAACAACAAACTTTCTGGACCAGACAAAGATAGTTTAATTATTTGTCCTCAGGTTTACGGGAATGTTGCAAAAATCCAGATAAATGTTAAATAAATTAGTTAACTGGCAACAAATCAGTGTAAATCATAAAACATGGTACATTTTATAAATGTAATTTTATGATGATTTAGGGATTGGGCAGAGTTTGAGGTGGTATGTTTTTGCAGAGATCTTCATACTAACTGAAGCTGTACAACCTGCTTCATACTTATGATAAACACAGTGCCATGATATTGATGACTTTCTCTATGGTATGTTTTACAATTAATACGGCTAGATGCTTTCTTTTTTAGATAATGTTAAAACTGCTTCATTTGAATAACGAATGTACTTTCCTGAGAAGAGAATCCAAATTTAAATTCATAATTTATAACTTTCAACATTCCCATCAATGCACCATTATACGATAACGATACGATGAGCAAATAGGCGCTGAATAGGCACTGTGCTTTGTGAAGCTACGTACCACGTCCTCAGGTTTGGATGCTTTTGATCATATTATTAAAGAGGTTTATGAGTGTTGGTTATCAGTTTGATAGTAAAGTCTGGTTAGCTATGAGCTATGTCAGCTTTGTTTTTTGGTGGTTATGGTTGTCGGTCTTTTGATAATGACCAAAGATCGGTTCTGGGAAAGTGACCCATGGTCTTGTGAAATGTATAGTCTAGTCTTATTTTATTATTTTTTAAATATCATTTGTCACGTACTGGACCTCTATTGTATTTGCTGCCAGCCTATACACCCCTCCTCTAGATGTGGAGCTGTGATGGGAATGGGAATCACTTTGTGTTACAAACACTCTGAACCAACATTTAGAGACAACAGTGACTTTTTTTCATGGGGCACCAGAGAACATGTGAATGAATTCTTACTCCCCTTTTCCCTCAATGAAATCTAATCCTATTACAGAAATAATCAGCGTTCAATGAAACAAGTTTCATCACAAACAGATTCAAACAACGTCTCTCACCTCCTCCTCTTCCTCCAAAATGACATCAAATAATCTGAAACAGTTGACATTTGTGGTCAGTGTAAAATATTTGTGCTATGACTTTTGGTAGGAAAACCAGGGCGCTACCAGTTGTACTCATGCTGATGGTAGTCTTAAAATATTCATTTTTTTGTTTTCTCTTTTGTAAACTCTTAAGGCGAAAATAAGATCAAAGTAGTTACTCTGACTGAAAAAATCCTGAAACATTTGGATCACATAAAAATGTACAAAATATTAAAAACAACTTCTCAAACCTTGGTATAGGCGTCACCAGAAGGTAACTTCTGTATATTTACTGTGACTATTGTTACGGCCAGTGTTTCAGGGATCCACTCAAATCAATGATCTCCCACTACTGTTCCCGCCTCCTTCATGACTGACAGCTTCTGACAGAGGGCCAACTGGACGTCTTCTTCTAACCAGACAGTCCAGAGAGCTTCTGATAACTAAGGTTTCCTACCAAAGCATCATTACCAAAGCCTGTTAATGTCAGGACTAGCGTTCCCTTTTCTTTAACCTTCTTGTGTCCTCCTTCTTTCCAACAGGTCTCCTCCTTAAGATCTTCCTCTCACAGTCCTTGCTCCCCCCCTTCCCTGTCGCTCCGTTACTACAATTGTCTGCATTGACGTATGACTGGATCCCATATTTAGACAGATAATAATCTTCTTCGATAATCTTCATTCTCTCTCTCTCTCTCTCTCTCTCTCTCTCTCTCTTTTGAATCGGTACACTCCTTGTTTTGAATTGAATTGTCAAATGAAGTCCAATTAATTCAATCTAATTTCAATTCAACCTCCTCCACTGTAGATATCTCCCCACCTCGTCTCTGCGTCCTTCCATCTCTTTGTCTGACCGGAGGTTCTCCGAGGCCTTCTGTCTCTTAGTCTGACCAGAAGTTCTCCAAGGCCATGCTGATCTTGCAGAGAGCCCAGCGCCGCAGAGGACAGTAATACTCGTAGTGGAACTGCTCAAACTCTGGCGTCTGCCGGATCTCGTGGAGGAACGACACGTCGATGTCGGACTCCAGGAGCAGCAGCAGCGTCGGCACGGCGACCAGCAGGACGCCCATCACCACGGCGACGAAGCGGGCCACGCTCAGCAGGCAGGCGTTCACCCTCTCGTTGGACGAGAGCAGGCGGAGTCCGCTGTTCAGGACTCCGCCCACCCGGCCTCTCCCCGCCAGGCGGACGCGCTCGTATGCGCGATCGCGCTCCCTCTCGGCCTCCAGCCGGGCCTGGATGTCGGGGTCGGCGTGGAGCTCCCGGAGGAGCCAGACGGGGCTCTGCACCGGGGACGAGAACAGCAGGTCCACCCCTCCCTGGCTGTCCTCCACCGGCGTGGGCAGCATGCTGGCACAGGGGCTGGAGAGGAGAGACAGAGTGCATGGAAGCACATTAAGCAACATTAAGCATTAACATTAACAACAGTTAATTAACATGAACTTTACTTTTAGAATTTATCATTAACTGAACTAAGCAAAAAAAAGTGTGGCAAACCTGTAGACAAGCTCAGAGATGGTCAATGCTTCGCTCGACGACTCCTCCTCTTCCTCCTCCACCTCCAAATTGGACGTCTGCGGTCGGGAGTTTGAGGTTTCCAAGGAAACCCGGGCCGGCGGCGGCAAATCGTCACCCGTGGGGGCGTTCACCGGGCCGAGGTCGTGTTGCTCTGCCTCTGTGGGCGGGGCCTCCAGCTGAGAAAGATGGACCACCTCCTTCAGGGCCACCACCCCTGGGGAGAGAGGGAGGATGGAGCAAAACAGAGAAAGGAAATAAGAAACTGAAAGATAGACAGAATAAAGAGAAGAGAAATGCAGAGGATGAGAGGTGATGGTCTGAGAGTTTTCACATTTTCACATTTGTCCTGCCTTCTCAGGAGGACAAATGAAGAGACATCAGCTTTAGGTTTAGGTTAATAAGTACATGTTTAGGTCTACGCCTACAGCTCAATGTACAACGATGCCAACACTATGATTCTCCAATTATTGCGAAAAGCTCTCCATCTTAAGTTGCAGTTCAGAAATACATCCACTTGGTGGCGCTCTTGTTCTTCATAAGGTGAACTCAACAGTAACCAGCCAGTCTGTACTGTCATCAGAATCAGAATCAGAATCGGGTTTATTGGCCAAACATGCTTTTACACATGTAAGGAATTTGACTCCGGTTCACAGCAACTCACTGTACTTACATTACATCAACAGTCAACGACAACAATGACAATCAACAACAACAGTAGGTTTCAGTGGTGCCATCATGCATGTGGTAAAGTGAGTGCATATGCATTGGATAGGTATGATATAATCTATAATCTACATCAGTACCGGTCAACGTATCCATGTGTATAAAAGCTCTATGTTTATATTTGACTAGTTATGGAGACATGTTAGCGCCTATGGATAATGAATGATAATAATGATAATGAATGGAAATGGTTCAGCAGTTACACTTTCTTAGTAAGAAACATTTATGGCATGGACAACTCACTGATACTGGTTGTAAATATGACATTAATCAACTATTATAAAAGGGAGTTCTGATCCTAACTTATGATAATACAGCAATACATACTTTTGTACATGAAATGCGTTGGGTTACATGACTTAGTAGTATGTGTATGTTGTACTTCATTAGACTTGCACATATACAGACACACATTTACATGCATACTGTGTGTGTGTGTGTGTTAAAAATAGGCCCAGCTGTCTTCCTGCTGTGGATTAAGAAGACCCTGGAGGCCAATGACGTAAGATTCGACACTTGCTTTATCGCTGTTTGTCTGTCTCTCCCCGTCTGTCTGTCTGTCTGTCTCTCTTGCTATATGAGATAACAATATGACATAAAGAGAGTAGTGTAGAGTAGAGAGAGTGGTCATGCGTTTCACTTTTATCAGACTGTATGACTAGGTTTGTTTTTATTTTTTAAGTAAAATTCAATTCACAGATTGTTATGCAAGAACCAGACTCTGCATCTATTCTTGCATATCGCTGCACAATTGAATTAAAATGGTTATCTTATCACCAAGCCTCAATGCAGTCCATTGCGAAACCAAGATACAAGTTTACTCTATGACATAAAGTTGTCAGTAAGGGTTGACAATTTTTTATTGTGGCAATATGTTATTGCCGCTTATCTTATCTTATCAAACATTAGATTAAAACGTTTCCATGCCGGCAAATCTAAATGTTCATTCCTTGTCTGCAGTAGCGTTGGTGTGAAACATGGAGACATTCTGGATGAATGAAAAAACACTTTCTATCCATGAATCACTGATATGACTTAAAGCTTAACGTACTCAAGGCCACCATGTTTGGCTGATCAGTAACCATGGCAACTGATTCCAATATAAGTTGGCATGTAAACGTAAGGTTAAAAAAAAGGAGAAAATTATGAGCCAATCGATTAAGGTTTCCAAAGAAACAAGCAACACAACATGTAGAGATGGAAACAGGCAACACACTTCGCCTCATGAAATAAAAATAAACCCTATCATGTTTTTTATGGGTCCATTTTTATACTCAACATTACTCTCTTCACCTTGTTCTGTTCTAGCTGTCTCCATGTCCTCCAGCTTCTCTCGATACACTTCCCTCAAACTCTGCCTCAAACCTCCTTTCTGTTCTGACTGACAGCTTAGTGAGAGAGAGGGAGGAATACAAGTCGCTTGGTGCTCGCGTCAAATGGTTCACAGTTAAATCTGTGAGATTCCTGAACATCCTCAACATAACGCACTAGCACACACACACACACACACACACATAAGCATGCACGCACACACACACACACACACAAGCATGCACGCACACACACACACACACACACACATAAGCATGCACACACAGACACACATACACACGGTATTCCCAATTTACAAGTTGCTGACAGTTCTCTTTTATTTCCCTGGTTCGCCTTTATTGTAAACACCATAGAGCACACATCCTCTCAGTGTATTCAATGCGTCTCTATTGCTCTATATCTTCTTATTCATTTTTTAAGTTAATCGATTATGATGCTTTTGAAACAAAAGCGAAGGCGCAAAGCCGTAGCACTTAAATACGGGGGGGGGCATGAACTCAAGCTTCTTCTGTCGCGACATAAGATCCTGACATCAATCATTCAAAACGGCTAAAGAGTAATGCAGCTTAAAATATCAACTGTCTGAAGATTAAATGCATGCAGAATGATGCATGTATTCTGGGATGGGTTGTAGTAGATCTGCAATGCAGGAGCCGTCACGTCCCCAGATAAGTGTCCTTTGATTGTTGACTGTAAAGAATGCGTCGCCTGCTCATAAGACGCCTGATGGGGCTGATTTATATCCTTTAACCTTCTGGAAGTTGAAGTGAAACTTCATCTAACCTTCATCTAAAAGGCTGTGCATGTCCCTGTTAGTTATTGTCTATGGGTTCCCAGTGAATAAATCAAAAAGGGATGACAGACACACACACACACACACACACACATACACACACACACACACACACACTTTACACTAGAAGAATCCAAAACACTGCTCAATCTGTATTAATATTGCCGCAACGACGATCCAGCAATATGCCAGCTTTGCTTTTTTTTACCCCTTTTACACAGAACCATGAAGCCGCCATATTGTGGTGCGTTTACACAGCATGCCGGCTTTCCGGACGCGGCCGACTATCGCACCGCATGGCGTCACATCAGACGCTCTCTGTCCGCATTGAATCCATTAAATATGTAATTCTGTCTCCACGAACTAAACTCTAACTTTCACTCGGTCCGGTCAGGACATTCAATAGAAAACAAAGCAATCAAACTGATTTTGTCGCTGACGCTCGCATCGCATTCAGGCAGGACGCAGCGACGCATGCCAGCTTCTGTGTAAAAGGGACAGGAGCCGAATGCTGGAATGCCGGCAATCTCACGGCAATTTTGCTGCAACAACTCGCCCCCCCATTCCGGCTTCGTGCCTTTTACACAGAAGGCGCTGGAATATTGCCGCAAGATTCCTAAGCTACCTTAGCCTTCGCCTTAACATAAGAATAGTGATGTCAGACATAACCAACAGGAGTTACCGCTAGACACTCAAGCAATTCTATCACTTTGTCAGCAAAACCACATTTGTCTAAATTCAATTCAAACTTCACACTTTTTAGGTGGTAATAATCAATCATTAGGATCTGATCATGTTATCCGATGACTTCCATTGGTCTATTCTTTAGTGGCTGCTTTCCTCGTCCTGTTTGCTCTGTAAAATGATCCGTCACCGGGATAACAAATGCGACTCCAAAAAAACACATAAGCTGAGCTGAATCCCGACGGCTATTTCTGACCCCTAGATGTTTCCAGGGCGTCTCTACCGGATAACACGACCGCATCCCGTACCGGCTCCAGAGATGCGGCCCTCGCGGCCCACCAGCCGCACGTACACGTCCCGGGCCGTGTGGTTGGCGATACGCAGGTGGAGGTTTCGCCTGGTGGTGATCTTCACCTGGCAGCGCAGGGTGTCGGCCACCACCATTGACGGTCTGTCCACCTCTCCCGGGTGGAAGAAATCCAGGGCCCCCGCCTCTCCCGCCTTCTCCTCGCTCGGGTCCGGGGGTCCCGTTATGTCCCGGGCGCTTCCGCCGGCGTCCACCCCGTTCAGCCCCAGAGCGGCGTGGGGCGCCGGGAGGTCGTTTCCCACATTGCCGCTGGTCCTGTGCTCCAGAACCTCCATTGGTTTAGATGGTGAGAGACCCCCGGCCTAGTTGTCTGCAGCAAGACGACCCACACACACACTCTCTCTCTCTCTCTTAATGACTGACTGACTGACTGACTGACCGGACCGGCAGCTGAGCTCTGAGATACCAGCACACTTGAAACACACACAGGCAAACATGAAGTCTCTTTCTCTCTCTCGCTCACACACACACACACACACACACACACAGGAAAACATGACTCACACACACACACACACACACACACACCAAGAGGGGGTGTCCTGTGAATGTGAACTATGTTAACAAAGCACGGGGGGCTTGGTGGATGGGAGAGGGGCATTAGAGATGGATCAGGTCTTGGGCTGGTTCTATATTTAACCATCTGCTGGTGGTGGTGATGGAGCGCTCCTCTAATCTAACACTGATTACAGAAGGACAGACCTGGCCTGACTGGATGTGGACGTCTGGTTTCTGTAGGGCATGACTTTCATTTTCTTTATTGGTCTTCCTATCATTACATTTACATTACGCTCTCATTATTCACTTATGATTATATAAGTGTCTGTGCACAATCTCTACCAAGTCATTGCAGGCATGAACACAAGCGTGTACACACACACACACACACAGAGTGAGATGACCATTAAAGCTTATTTGACCCATAGAAGCTTACAGCAGTCTGGCTGAATCTAGTCATCAATTCCAGGCTTACCAGGACTCAGGATGTTGGTAGGATGGTTTAAATGACTACAAATCCTTTTGAACACATGAAACCATGTCTAGGGTCACGAGGGAAGTACTCATCATTCATCAAAAAATTATTTCATACCAATATTGAATCACGATGAAGTCATTTTGAGTAAAAATAATTGCTGTGTCTAATGTGTGTGTGTGCGTGTATGTGTGTGTGCGTGTGCATGTGTGTGTGCATGTTTGTGTGC
Organism: Melanonus zugmayeri; assembly: GCA_900302345.1. Classification (NCBI taxonomy): domain Eukaryota; kingdom Metazoa; phylum Chordata; class Actinopteri; order Gadiformes; family Melanonidae; genus Melanonus; species Melanonus zugmayeri. Next base: position 980 of record OMKN01056675.1, on the reverse strand, counting down.
ATGTGTGCATATGTGTGTGTGTGTGTGCGTGCGTGTGCGTGTGCATGTATGTGTGTGTGTGTGCATGTGTGTGTGCGTATATGTGATGGAGGAACGGGGAAAAGTGATCCAAACAGATTAAGGTCAAGCCACCCCTCCTGACAGTGACCTTGGGTCGGCTTCCGGTTTCCCATCCAAGAGCCCAGATTAGCGCCGGTTCTGAATATAGAGCTGATCCTAAAGCAGCGCTGAGGAACACTTGATCCATCCCTGCAAACGGCCCATCAGCCTGCATCTCAACGCTGACTTCTAGAGACTCGTCGGCAGTGAATGCTGACATATAAAAAAGGTATTGATGACAGTGAGTGAATCCTATTCCTTGATCAATTTAGAAAGGCGGTTGTTTTTTGTGTTATATTTCACAGGGAATCTGATCTTTGAACATTTTGAACTTCACACTCACTGGTTCTAAATGGTCAATCTTCTCGTCACTTGTTACACAAGATTCATCAAATTGAAATCGTCTGCCATAAAACTACTTGTAAAACATCGAAGGGCTTAATCACTCGGGACTTAAAACAGACGGCAGGTGGATCAAATGTGTAGAGAAGCAAAGCTATGGCCTAGGAGAGCTCGATCGGATCGTGAACATCCAACAGACACCTACAGATACCTACGACAAACGGTTGCTTGATTTAATCTTTTAACGTACGTTAAAATACAGACAGACCCTGTGTTCCCTGTGTTCCTCTGCTCCAGGTAGAGAAGGCATCTGATAGATATGTTATACGTGCTGTCTGGCTGCGGCCTTCAGGTAAATGCAAGTCATTAGAAAGAAATTACAAGCCACCATTTGTAAGACAGTGAAGAACAGAGGGGAACTGCAGACAACCGCACAATAAATCTCTTTCTTTAGAAGTTCTTATTGTACGTTGATTTGTCTATTTTATTTTTATGACTTTTTTGGTTTTTACGAGCACCCATCCAGACCGCCGGGTGAA